>JAECUM010090690.1:0-210814 GCA_016617855.1 Megalonaias nervosa
TTTTAAGTTGACTAGTCAACGATGGTAGCTAGACTGACAATTGTGCCGCTTTATATACTTGAGGCACGGACGTGAAGGTAATCATCCCCTAGCACCCAAATTTACCATCACATCAAACGTTCTGCTTTCACGCTATCCTCCCATTACAAGTCCAAAGATCCTCCACTGTTCAATGAGGGATAGGAGTCTTCCATTGTATCTAATAGTCTAGAATGACTTCTCTCAAACTGTTGATTTCTATGGTATTATCGATGACCGTCTCAGTGAGAGCTTTTGCAAACTGAAGTTCCACCCGCAGTTGACCGGATTTTATAGGGTGGAAAGGTCCCTCGCTGCCTTGGTCTGGAGTGAAATCAAAGGCCCACAAAGTGTAACCTCCGACATAATCTTCGTACGAAATACCGTGACTAGCGTTGGTTCCTAGTTGCCCCGTAGCTTCGTACAGGGACAAGTACGATCTCAAGTAATTCTTCTGGGCAAAGTTAGGTTCGAAGGGTCTGGTACACAAAGTCTTGCCATCGCGACTGACTTCGATCTTGGAAACTCTGTAGTGCTTAAACTGGAAAGGATTTTGATCGTGGGCTCCGTTGAGGGCTGCATTGCTGACGATGCCAACGATTAAACGTTTGGGTAACTGTTCTTGGAACAGATGATCTTCGATCTTGGATCGGAGTCCAGCAGCAATGGTGAATGTTTTCACTTCTACACGTCGTATCGGCTACTTGGCGGTCGATCTACTCAATGTTTGACTGATGTCGTTTCCCGCTTTAGGTAACACTTCTCCAAGATGCACGTAAGTCTGGCTTCTTGGATGATGGTTTTGTAGTCGTTGGCATGAGCCATAAAATGGAAAGCGACACTGCTGCGATTGAGTCTCAGGTGAATATCCACTCCGTTCAGCAAATACTTGTCTTGCAACCACATGTCCAAATGCAAACGATTCATCAGTTCTAAACTACGACCTTGCAGCATTTTTCTTCGACGGTTGTTAAAACCCACATTGTGAGGATTGTCATCGGCTGTCAGGGCTGTGTCTCTAAACGTGTTTTCTCCTGCGGTGTCAGGTTTCCATACCACGCAAGCATCCAGATGAGTGTTCTTGGCCTCTTTTCCGTACGTCAAGAGATTTTCTAGGTACGCTCGGTAAGGGTAAATATCCATGCTACTGCTGACCAGTTTGTTATTCAAGTACAAATCCATTTCGCTGAACAAGGAATGCATGAAATTGTTGACGGGAGCTACTCTGGCATCGGTTCCCTGATTGGTGTTGTCGGTTTTGATCAATTTTACTTTCAGGTACAAGTAACTGCTATTCAGATCGAGATAATCTTCCGGTCGTCCTTTCATTTCAAACTCGATGGGAGCTGAATCCGTCAAAGAGGAGACGGGATGAAATTCAACCCATTGGGATTCTTGCATCGTCATCATGGTGGGTGGCATGGCAAACAGATCCAGTTCCGACTTGGAACAAGCATAAGACTCTCGGTGCATCATTTTCTATTTTTAATAATCAAAAACGTCTAACCCTCGGACGGTTTTTCTTTTCTTAGACTTTCTATCTCTAGGGGTGTGAAATCCTCTGAAGGGGTGTTTTCGTCGTCTTTTTCTGCCTTGTCCTTCTTGCTGTGGCGTCAGGGAAGCAGGAATGCCTGACTCGGCATCGCACAGGGCATTTATAGGAGTTTCTCGCCGACCCAAAAGGTCTTTGCCCGTTTGAAGCAAAACATTTTTGCTTGCTCTCAAGAAAGCGTCTTTGGGGTTTTGTTTGTCAATGATGACATTTTGGAGAAATTCTTTCCTTGCGTCAACGTGGCATCTTTTAAGGCGTGCAATCCCCATGTCACCATCGGTTTCAAAACGGGAACCACTGTACGAAAGGCCGATTTGAGCATATCACCTAAACCATGTCCTCGCTGTCGAGCGACTCCTTGGTACACAGGATACATGACTGACAAAAAGTTAGAGTAATCGTTTTCGAAAATGGAGTTTCACTGTGACTTTCCTTTTGGTGAATGGAATATTTTGTCCCAGATCTCCTTTTATAGTAATGTTGACAGTGTCGAAATAAGACTTACTGACGGCAAATAGTGAGGATGTACAAATCTGCGGTGAACGTGATAGGTGTTTCCACCTTCCTCGTCAGCAGTCGTGGCAGAATCCACTTTGAAAGGAATGACACGCAGTAACGGTGCGGAGGTGTGTCCCACTATGTTGTACTCCACCACATCGGGGTACACAAATACCAAATTCAGGCCTTGGTTCATTTCTAAGGGGAATCGAAAATGTTTCGCAAAATCCAAATTACCGGTCTTGGCTGGTATTTCGTTTCTCATCTTGATCAACTTTGGGTCTCCACCCAAAATGACATACAATTCAGGGCAAAATGTAATGGCCAATACTTTGTCATCTGAAAATTTCATCATTAGGCGACGAGCTATTTTGTGGTACTCGATCGTGACACTTCTTCTAGCTTTCTCCAAGGCTTTACCAAACATGAAATTCAACCTGTCAGCAATGGTGTTCACCAAATGTTGACCACTAAAATAATAACCCACAGGAATTTTCAACAGATATGTGGTTCGTTTAGTTTTGGGGTCTTGTGATTTCATAAAGTCAGCTACACTAGCGCGTTCATCCATGGCTTGTTGCACTTGTTCGTCATAAACTTCTACCGTCAAAGTGTTTCGATTTTCGACGATGTTTTTGATTTGTGTAGGGTGAATCATTTCCACTAAAGCCACTTCCCAACGGGCTTCGTGATCCAATTGGATGGCTTGAGGTAATCTGGCCGAGAAACAGCACAAAGTGTTATTGGGAAACACCTCCATGGAACTGTCACTGGGTAACGTTAAGCAAAATTGGTTGTTCATAATTCCACAGTTCTGGTGTCCGAGGAGTCACTGGAAGTCAGAGGAGTCTCTAAAACAGGATGGCTAGGGTGACTGTTGGAACTAACGTTGGACACAAGACTCCCGTTGTTGTTGTTGTTTCCGTTAGAGGAATATTTCAGAGACGGATTGGGAAGAAGGCAACCAATGCAACTGCTGAGTAAAATGGTCCACAATTGTTTGTTTTCTTGTTGCAAACTCAAATTGGCAATGGCAGCACCGATGACACAATACACCACAAAGATTTGGCAGAAAAAGACGATTTGCGTTTTAGGCACACGTTCTCCACACCACACCCACAAGGGTTGCTTTTATAGATCTTTCAGAGAAGAACTGGGGGAAGGAGTGGCCACTGCAGTAACTGAGGCTGTGTTGAAGGGCATGATGGTCACTTCTTTTTATAGTCGATGAGTTGCGAAGCGTCGATCCAAGAGTCAAAACTGGGAGGATATCCTTTCCAACGTACTTTGACTTCTTTGACACGTTTCTTTCCTACTTTTCGGGTTCTTCTATCCAGTATGCTTTTGATCTCGTACACGTCGTCTTCATTTTTGGTCACACGTTGTAACTCGGGCAAGTAAAACGTTTCTTTTAACACTTCTCCGTTCATGTCTTCTAATTTATAGACAGGAGGATGACAGCCACGCACACGTTCGGTGACACGAAACAATTCGGTGGTCCAATTGGATAAGTAACCTTTGTCGAAAGTGCGTTTGGTTTTGCTAATGCGTACCCAATCTCCTGATGCCAACACTCCACCTTTCTTGGGGACAGGCACTGTCGGGGACGGTCCAAACAGGCGCTCGAAGACGGTCACTTCGTTGTCGGGAGTCACTTCTTGGGGGGCACGCCCTATGCTCCGATGGTAAGATCGATTGTACGATTGGACGAGGTGTGGCAAGACGTCGATGTACTTGAGAGTGTGTTGATGCGTAAAATATTTCCACATGCGTTCTTTCAAGGTGCGTTGAAAACGTTCCGCGATGCTGGCTTTGGTTTCGGGATTCTCGGTGGTGAAAAAATGAATGTCACGTTTCTTCAATTCTTTTTGGAAAGCTTGGTTTAGAAATTCGGTGCTTTTGTCAGTTTGCCATCGAAGAGGTTGACGACCGTTCGTTGTTTCAACGCCAGTTGCAGGGCTAGCACTAACTCACTGCTCGATTTGAAAGTCAAAGGTATGACCCAAGGAAATTTGGAAATACGTCGATGACACAAAACAAATATTTGTAACCACAATTGTAGGTGGCTAAATGAGACATCGGCTAAATCGGCTTGCCATTGGTGATCGATACCCTCCACTTTGGTGCGACTTCTGGAAAATTTTCGTCGAATGGGTTTGTGTAAGGTGTACGTGGCTTGTTCTTGTAACCAGCCTTGCACATGAGGTAAACGGATACTTTTCAGTCGAGTTTTGGCAGCCCGATACAATTTCTGAACTCCTCCGTAACCTGCGGGATGGGATGGATCGTAGTAAATGCTGGCTAACACCTTCTCCATGTTTTAATAAGTGATCCAATCTTCACCGATGCTACTCTTGTCTTTCTGTGGCATTTTCTTGGTTTGTAATGCTTTGCGTGTCCGACGAGCAATAGGTGTTGAGGAGGAGGACAGTGCTTGAACAGGCGTAATCAGGTCTTGTTTCACTTCAGTCTTGGCTTTCGTTTTCTCTTCTGAGGAAGAAGGAGTAGCCATCATCTTTTTAATCCAACCAATTCTGGATGTATGTGGTGTTGTTAACTTGCGTACTTTTTCTGGTGGAGTTTGAAACTCTTCTTCTTTTTCTGTTTTGACCACTGGAGGTGGTAGTGGTGGTGATGGACTTTTCATCAAGGCCTTAAAATCTTTCAGAGTGGGTTGAACTGTTTCGTCTAAAGCTTTCTGGTGAAAGAGTTGCAGTCGTTGCAACAACTGACTGTACCGTTGCGATTTTTCCGTATCTGACAAATCGCTGCGATCCATCAACGATTGCAGTTCATGTTGTAACTGGGACATCTCGGTCAAATGAGGATTGGGAGGTAAGTGTTGGGTTCGTTGTTCTTGCCAACAATATCATTCCATCCATCCTTTGTAAGGGACTAAAGCTAGTTTTCGTCCTTCCATCAGATTTCAAGGATCACGTCTGAAATCTTTGACTCCAGTGTTCTTTTATCTTCTTGGTCTTTTATTTTGGAATTAGGGCGGGTATAATATGTGCCATTGCACTCAGTATAGGTTTCGCTACATTGGTAATAAGTCCTAGCAGGGGCAAAAATCCTCCGCGTTGCACCAACATCTTTTTCTTTTGACGAATGGATATTTTCTTTTGGACCATTTGGTGAAGAACGTGTCGTTGTTTTGCAAAGCAATTTTTCTGATGTTTAGTCAAAGGTATTGTGCCTTTCAAGACAATCAGACAACATACGCTCACCGTATCGATGACATCTTTGGGGGCAGTTTGAATGAGTTGTTTTCGCATGGGTGGAGGAGCTTTGGACAGGACACACAACATGTCCCAATGTTTGACTAAACGAGGAGGCAGTCCTTTCCTTTTCTTTCCTTTGTGGGTAGAAGGTGAATGTTTTTTGCGGGGTGACATCTTTGTTTGTTGATTCCAGGACATACACCAAAAATACACTAACGTCGATGACTTGTCACATGGTCTTTTATCCTTTCTTGGGGGGACTATCGCTTCGTCATAAAGGTGACGATGTGTTTTCCAAAATCGCCAAAGAATCCTCCTCTTTGGTGACTCATCTTTCTCTTTGGACGAGTGTGTCTTTTCTGGGAGTGACGTCGATGTTTGGCTAAGCGTTTTTTCGCATGACGAGACTGTCTTTTCCTTTTTCCTTTCTCGACAGGAGAACGGCAATGAGGTGACATCTTTTGGTGCACAAAAAATACACTGACATCCATGACTCGACATGTGTCTTTTTATCTTATTTTTCTTGGAGCCTGTCCTTTATCCTTGTGACAAATTTATCGGCTATCTTATCGAATTCAAGGAAAGGGCCAAAGAAACCTCCCGTTTGGTGGCTTCTCTTTTTCTTGGGACGAGTGTGTCTTTTCAGAGAGTGACGCCGATGTTTGACTAAGCGCTTTTTAGGATGACGTGACTGTCTTTTCGTTTTCCTTTTCCTTTTTGGACCGAAGAAGAAGAACAACGATGGTAACGGTGTACACTTCTTGGAGGGGACATCTTTGGACGTGCAGCAGCACAAAAACACTGATCCGTATTGCTTGCCTCGGGTTTTTTTTATACTGGAATGCGT
This sequence comes from Megalonaias nervosa, assembly GCA_016617855.1. Lineage (NCBI taxonomy): Eukaryota > Metazoa > Mollusca > Bivalvia > Unionida > Unionidae > Megalonaias > Megalonaias nervosa. Next base: position 6,137 of record JAECUM010090690.1, read on the forward strand.
CGCCACTGATTTTCTTTACGTCGAATCAACTTGATGACAGGCAACACACGTCGTGGAGGAGTTCGCAACGGACTAAATGGGGACAGTTCTTGCTTGGACAAATCCAGTAAACTCTGTAACACACCCGTTCTCTCTTGAACTTTGAGTCTGGGGCAGGTACTTTGTGATCAGGGGCTACAGCCGCTAAAGAGGAAGAGGGTGTCACCGCTGCATGAGAAGTTTTTGGAGACACTCTCTTGCGAGTAGAAGCTCTTTTCTGTGGACTTTTCTTTTTCTTTTTCTGAGGCTGTGACCTGGTCTTGACACCGTTGCTCTTTTTCTTTCTCTTCTGGTTACGTTTGGGCGTGGCTTTTGTCTTGGGGACGACTTTGGGAGCATTAGGATCCCATTTTAAGAGGGAACTAATGATGACACCTTCTAGAGAACCGCTACCTCCAGGTTTCAAAATGATTTGCTTTTTGGTTTGAGTGTCGATGCGAGGATCGGTTAGTTGCGTCAAGGCTACTTTGTTTCTCTCAAAAAAACGTTTGGTTTGATGTGGAATCTGAATGATGCCTTGCAGTAATTGACGTGCTGTCACCGTAAACCATCGTAAGACTTCTTTGAGAGTAGCTTCTAAGACACGAGCACGTATTTGTGGATTTTTTTCGCTACTGATACCGTACAAGGCACGAATCAATTTAATGGGAAGATGAGACTGAAGGGACGTCATGTTGACAATGTGTAAGACAGAGTCAAAGTGACCTAGGTTTTTATAGAGTTTTTTTGGTGATTAAGTCGACGTGTACACGACAGGCCCTCCGTCTTGGCACCAGTGGTGAAACAGATGGGTACGAAATCGCAAATAATCGGGAGTGGTGGGTTTTAAATCCACGAGTAAATAAGCGTGTGGGGTTTGAGTGGCATCGTCGTACGCATTTGTCAGCCAAGGCGTTCCTAACTGTTTGGCTAAGGCTTGTACTTGCGATTTATCTCTAGGGCTTTTAAACAACACCACGTAATGAGCATTGAGACTGATGGTACGATGGGCTTTACTTTGTTGAAACAAATGTAAATGACACTGGCATTACGATGATGCCCTTTGCGCGTGAACCAGAGTTTAATTTCTTCTTCGTCTTCTCCTAACATGTCGTCAAAAATAACCAAATGAGTTTGACTAGGGTCAGACACGATCCCGTCGTCCTCGCCAGGAATGCCTCCCACAAAGACGATGGAATCGCCTTGACTTTCTCGCAGAAGGCTGTGCGCCGATTGCCACTCTTTGTAACACCACACGATACGTTGAGGGGACGATCGGTCAAATGATGTTTATATTCGATGAAACGTTTGACAAATTCGGTTTTGCCGGCACCGCTCGGTCCGGCAATGAGCATCTTAAAGGGATGGCGAAGATACAAGGCCTCCCAACTAGTCCGATCTACGTGTTCGTCAATGACTTTGACAGTGGAGGAAGAGGGAGCAGAGACAGTAGAGGTAGCCATAGTAGTGTAAGAAATGTCACTTTTGACACGAAGACAGACAAGACAAGAGTTTTTATACTTTTTTCAGGACACGTGTATTGTCATCTTTAAAAGTGAACAACACGAATGACAAAAATACATAAAAGCCAAATGGTTAAGTACATAAATAAAAGACACATCAAAACGATCTTAGTGGAATATAAACAAGTCTCTGTACAACATTTGTGATGATCAAGAGGTGAAATCGTAGGGGTACTGTGTAATGTTCTGAGAGTCTCTACACTCCTTGGAACAATCACACAAGAGTCCTCCTGGAATGGCCTTTCAGGGACGTCGATCACGGTCCTGTCCTGAAGAGAGTGGTTTTCTCGGTCACGACTTCTTCTTCTTCTTCTGGCACTGTCACTAACACTGGTTTAAAAGTTACTTTTTTCACGGAACGTTTTAATTTTTTAGGATTACAAGTCTTTGGCATAGTGTGCCACTTCTTTTGTCCATGCCTCAAACCCCCAACTTTTCCAGTCACGTACATCTTTCAAGTGAGGGTGTAAGTCACAAGCTACACACACGTCGTCGTACACATCTTCAGTGCCTAAAAGTTGACGAATCTTGTTTTCCCGTAGAGGTTGAGAAGTATCAAGATGAAAGCGCAACCCTTTGAGCAGAATGAGTCTCTCGTGTACATTTAAAGGGACCATTTTTATGTTTTTTGGAGTAGTAGGTACTGTTCGTAAAGAGTCCACATAGAATCAGGTGATAAACGAAATCCCAGAAAGCATGTCACTAAGACACACAATATACGTCGACCCCAATTCAATGGACACAGTTCTCGTAATAGGTGTTGGTAATCCTCCACTGTTTCAATAGTATCATTGATTTCCTTCCACGGAATCTGTTGTATCAGGAATGATAAAGGTCGTGGCATGGTAGTCCGTTTTTATACCCTCTTTGGTGTCAGGTAATAAGTGTACTTTTTGAATAGCTTCGATTTTATTTTAGTACCGTGCCAAAAACGTTTAGTCACTAACTCACTAACTCACACGTCACACGTCGCACAGAAGTTCCCTCTTGAACTAGAAAGAATTGTTCTTATAAAGATTGGTTGTAATCCTCTAACTCGTCTTTTGGAATTCGGTGTCCTAATATCACCTTGTAAGTTGAATGTGTGGCATCCAAAAATTTAGGAATTTCACCCGATTCATCAATGTCTGACCACTGGAACATTTTCATCAGAATCAGTCTTCTTATAGCATTTAGGTACCAGTGGTTCCAACATCGGTGACGTAACGGATGCAATGGTTCTTTGCGTTTCACTTGTATTTTGACGAATTCACGGTAAATGCGTTCTCTCAATTCCACAGGCAAACCACGAATGTTCTCTTGTAAAGTATCCATAACCATGACAGTAAAACATTTCTCCTGGAGCGAAAGTAATGAACGTAGTGAGTAATTTCTGACCACTGCCTTTGCAGGAAACGGTCAAGAATGTCAATAAAATCTTCAAATGTAAATGGTCTAAAGCGAAATAGTAGAACGAACGCACCCTTGATCCAGAGAAATCGGACTTGTTTGTTGACTTTTGTCAATTTCCTCTTGTGAATTTCTCGACACAAAAGTTCTACAGTCACTAATTGAGATTTGGCTCTGGCAAGTCCCTGCCAAATGTCCTTGTAGATCTTCTCTTGCAATTCGATTGGTAATGTTTGAAGATTATTTTCTACATGGAGTTTAAACACTTGTCTAGGGGTTGTCCAACGTTTGACTCCTAACCATGTAGTGAGTGTGGTACCAAGCGCAGAAAGCTGCTCGTTGTTCGGTACGCATGTTGTCGGGGTCGTAGTGGTGAGCCTCAGGCAAATGGGGTAGAACGGCGTGTTGATTGGCTTCGGTATTGAAAAAGTGTGGAAAATAGCCTTTGACCATTTCTGTCATTCCAAACGTTTTAGGCACGCGGCTCAAAGGCATGGCCAAGTAACTCAACGAATCTTTAAACTGCACTTGTCCCACTTGCATAGAAATGATTTTGGCTCCGTTCAAAGTCACTTTAGGACGTTCGGTGCCTTGTTCCGTATAGTATCTGAGAAGAAATTGTCCATTGTATCCCGAGAAATTGTGAGCCATCACCGTAGCATAGCGATGACAATCTCCGTAACGTTCGATGTCTTCTTGGCTCCACGTCTCGTCGATAGGGTTTAAGATCCATTGGGCGAAATTGGCTATCGTGTTCGCTCGCCGAAAGATTTTTTCGCGTCCTCCAGGAATCTTGCTACAGTGAGGGCAATGAGTCAAGATAGGTTCTTGGATGCACTTCTCGCACTCTCGGTGAGCCACGCAGAAATTAGGAATGTGAATGCCAGTCTCTTGCATGCATTCGAAATCGAAAAAGATGAAATTCCCTTTCTTCTGGTCATTATCTCCTTCTTCATATTTGGATTGGTATTTTTGAATGTAGCATTGGTGTTCCAAGTCCACGGTTTGGTGACAAATGTGACATCGTTTCTTTCCTGAACAGACGTGCGCCTTGGTATTATTGGGATGTATGCCTTGTCCACAAGTAGGGCACAATCTCAGGAGCTGACAAGCACATTTTCGCTGTGAACCTTGCGTCTTTAGATTTTGTTGATAACAGGCCGGACTGACAAACGTGCGCTGACAAGATGGGCAATGTACTCGTTCTTGTCCTTCGTTCAGACAGGACGGACTTAGAGGCTAAACATCCCTCACATTTCGATCCGCAATGCTTGTGTTGCTCTCGATTGTTATAGCCATAGTCACATTTCTCACAGTAATAACTGTATGACAGGAATCCAGTGATACTGGTAATGGCATCGAAATATTCATCGTGATGATAGACGTGAATGTATTTTCCGTCTTTGAAATCTTTGCCTCGAAACAACAGAGGTCCGCACACTTCTTGAGGGTGTACTTTCAAGATGTAGCGTGGAGCCAAGACGTCTTGCAATATTTGCATTTCAAGAATGCTGCAGGGACTGTCTTTGGATAGCCCCGCTTGCTGTAACAGGAGTTCTGCTTCTCTTTGTTGTTTGGTTCGATTCGATCGTCGAATAGTTTTCCAGGCTCTTTTCCATTCTGCCGTGTCGTTCTTGTCGGCATACGTTCGTCCCACCACGATCGCGCGGGCTAAACAGATCTTGTCTTGATTGTTGTTAATTTGGACGAGGCTCATTTTGGTGATGCGAAGGTTATCCAGCAATAACACTTTTTTGCCATGTCCTGTCCCTTGGGGAAGAGAAACGCGGGTCATGAACAGTGTCGTTTTTCCGTCGGTGATGTGAAACTTGTCGTTGGATTGTTGTACGTGTTGAATCTTGTCCATGACATTGGAAGGTGTCAATTCTGCTGGGCTGCTAAACTCGATTCAAACTTTGCCACGGCCAAGGCCTACTTGTGGACTTGTTCCTGTCAATGATTTAGTAGAAATCACTAGGGGTGGTATCTCTGGTGTAGTCACAGGGTTAGGTTGTTTGGCTCGGAAAGGTCTTTTTCTCTTGGGTCGTAATAAAGAAGTCTGATACATTTGTTTCAAACTTCTTAACTCGGCCAGAATGTCCAAGAGTACCATTAACGTTTGAGGTTTACTGTTCTCCTTCTCTCCTAGCCTTTGTTTCTTCTCTACTGCTTCTTCTTCCTGTCGTTTCCTTCTTGCCTCTTCTTCTCGCTGTTGTTGTTCAAGGAGAAATGCTTGTTCTGCCTCTTTCTGCTGCTGCAAAAATTTATCCAATTCTTCTTTCTGTCTTTGTATAAAATCGTCGACGTGTGGTAAAGAAGGAGAAAGTGGCGAAGGTACTGGTACCGGAACAAATTCTTGCGAAGTAGAGAAATAATCTACCAAATCCCAGTTGAAATCAACCTCTTCTGGAAGTAGCGGTGTGTTAACTTAGGTAGCCACTGCTATGCCATCACTTCTCGTCTCCAAAGCCGGTGCACCCCAATTCATTGTCTTCTTGGTTTCCGTCATGTTTCACAAAACAATGCCGCATCGATTCAATGCGCACAGACGCTAGTGCACCTATATAGGAATTGTGACTTAACAAGTAGCTCTCTTCGGATTGGAAGACAGACTCCGCGAAGTGACTGAATTTTGTAACGCGTGTTGGGATTGGTGGACAATTTCAATCCGTTTCGATCCGGTCTTCCACTATAAATAAACACGGTTCACTTCATTCCCTTCACCTGTTCTCGTCACAAAGACGTGGACCAACGTTGAATCGTCTACCCTCCTATCGTCGATGCTGTTCAACCCGGGCTATCCCATGTATGTCAGATCATCATGGGCAATTACCCAGATCACTGATACAGCCCTTTGGAAACAAAAGATCTATGTGGAGACAAGGCTGTCTGAAGCGAGTTCTGATTTATGGCCCAGAGGTTAGACGAAGCTTGAGAAAGAGAAGAAGACCTATGCGATGCCCTCTATGTTAACGGAATGGTGTTAACATAACAAACAAAGGCCCTTTTCAGGGCGACTTTATATGCCTCGAAAAGATATTAATTCTTTCTTGCCTAAAAAAAATAATTTAAAACCCTTACTCTACTAAAACACGAACGCGACTAATTCGTGTTTGTCTATAGCAATGACACAAGTGGCCTGACGTCACAGTACTATCTTGCTACATTGTTGCCAATGACCAGTACCGTGACGTCACCCTACCTGTTCCATTCCTCTTGGCACTATACAGACCTAGCGTGTGCTAATACAAAATTCCCATTGAGGGCCAAAGTGCCCCAGGCTGATTTTTTGGGTCTAAAAATCGTGGGGCTATAGTACCTCAGGCTGATTTTCCTTCTTTGGCATGATGAGGGCCAAAGTACCCCACTATACTACTATTGTCGTACATGCAACATTAGCATTAATTTTATTTTGTAACAAGCCTCGGTGAAAGACAAAGACTATCGTCCATGCAACATTACCATTAATTTCATTTGTAACAAGCCGCAGTGAAAGACAAAGACTGTCGTACATGCAACATTAGCATTCATTTCATTTGTGAGAAGCCGCAGTGACAGACAAAGACTGTCGTACATACAACATTATCATTAATTTCAAGTTTTTTTTTTATTCTGTCAAAAGCAATTTATTTATTTTTCAGGATAAGATATAAACCCACCAAGAGTTTTATTTCAATTTAAAGGCAAGTAGTGTGTATGCCATCCATTTCAGTGTTAACATTTGTTACTCTGCAATTGACTCTATTTATAGAAGATGGTCTAATGTAGTTCTCTGACCGATTTATGCACGAATAAACGCATCTCGGCCTGATCACGTGATTGCGTTCTGAACAATGGAAATCTTTTCTATATTTACCGAAAAATGCAATTGCAATTCTTTGTGAATAATACTGCTTAACGTTAAACACACAATACAATACAATAAAACATTTAGCTGTAGTTATTTCATCAGCGAGTATTTATAAAGAATTGAGGCATTTGCTGTCTTTGCTGTCTTTGCAGAGAGAAATCCAACAATAAAACATAATCGAGGAATTGACTTGCTTTGTTTAGGTCGGTTTTAATAACCAAATATAACTGAGGTATTGACTTGTTTTGCAGAGGTCGGTTTCAATAATCAAATATTATTGAGGCATTGACTAGTTTTGCAGAGGTCGCTCCACTAATCAGAGAATAAAGGTATTTGCTTGCTTTGTTTAGGTCAATTCAACAATCAAACAGAATTGAGGTATCGGCTTGCTTTGCAGAGGTGGATCAAATAATCAGCCATAAATGGTTATTGGTTTGCTTCATTGAAGCCGATTCAATAATCAAATGCAAATACAAATCACCACAGCTAATGTTGGATTTATGTTAGTTTCGACTCAGATGATAAAACTACAGAACGAGAACATTTCAAATAATATTTCCATTAAATATATTCATTTAAACTTTTGCAATTTTGACGCATTTTTGTGCTTATTATTGTCTAGTTTCTGTTTTATGTTTGCCTTTGAATAGGCTCAATGAGAGCTTAAAGTGCTTTGACTAGTCAAAACAAGTTTTGCACTGTTCCTTTTCAGCTTGTTTTTATGTATTAAACAGTAAGCGAGCATTCTCTCTCTCTCTCTCTCTCTCTCTCTCTCTCTCTCCGCACACACACACACACAGACACACACACACACACACACACACACACACACACACTTGTGTGTGTGTTTTGGAAACTCTTACAATATCAATTGCCCTAAAGGAAATGGCAAAGTACACATTTTCCTGCAATAATTGTACCTAAATCCGTGCAAAAATCGTACAATCATCAACAAAACGTCAATAGTGTAGTGGGGTACTATAGTCCTCATCATACCAAAGAAGGAAAATCAGCCTGGGTTACTATGGCCCGCCGATTTATAGACTCAGAAAATCAGCCTGGGGTACTATAACCCGCAATGGGAATTTTGTATTAGCACACGTTGGGCCTGTATAGCGTCAAGAGGAATGGAACAGGTAGGGTGACGTCACGGTACTGGACATCGGCAACAATGTAGCAAGGTAGTACCGTGACTTCATGCCACCTGTGTCATTTCTATACAAAGTGTGTAGAGACTGAGACAGACATATACTAATACAAGCCCGAGATTTATATATAAAGCATTACCTAGACCTGAAATTATGTTGACGGTGTTCATAAATTTGCATAATTATAATGATGCTATAAATAATTATAATCAAGGAAAAGATTAACGCCAAAATGGATGTGACTAAAAGTAACGCTAAAATTACGAAATTGTCCCAGAATTTAACGGAGACTAAACATGTCCCTGAACATTAGGTTACATTGGTTTAGACTAAAAGTAGTACTAAAATTACGACATTCTCCCGGACTACAGTGGAGACTGAGAAAATCTGGAACATTAATTTTCAAATGACTGTGACTAAAAGTAATGCTAAAATTACGAAATTTTTGTCCCAGAATTTAACGGAGACTGAACATATCCCAGAAGATTAAATTATATTTGTTTAGTCTAAAAGTAGTACTAAGATTACCAAAATGTCCCAAATTCTAGTGGAGACTGATAAAAACTCCGGAAGATTGTATTCAGATTGCCGTGACTTAAAATATTGCACTAAATTTCCGAATATTTAGCGGACTTGAATGGAAACTGATAACTAGCCAGATGTATTGGTTGTCAGAAATGGCAAAGACAAAGTGTAGCACTAAATTCTGAAATTGCACCGGACTTTAGCGGAGACTGAAAATAATCCATAGATAAATTTTAAAAATGTTACCAAAACTTAAAGTAGTACTGAAATTGTTTAAACTCATACCGACTTTCGCGGAAACTGAAAAATTGTAAATAAAAAATTAAAATAAGCGATACTATAGCCACAATGGGAATTAGCATTACGGGACCCTACTTTTTCTACTATAGCGTCAAGATTTATAGCGTCAATGGGAATTAGCATTACAGGACCCTACTTTGTACTATAGCGTCAACATTTATAGCGTCAAATGGCACACCCTGGGACACTATAGCGTGAATGGGAATTTTGTATGGGAACAATAGGAATGGAACAGGTAGGGTGATGTCACGGTACTGGACACTTTTTTTTTTTAGGCAAGAAAGAGTAAATCTTTTTGAGGCAATGGATTGACCCATTACACATAAATTATACAACAACTAAAAAATTTTTAGGCAAGAGAGAGTAGACATCTTTTCGAAACATATGAGTGGCCCTGAATGGGGTCGTTTAGTTTTCTTCTACTTTCCTCCCTTCTTCTTCTCCACCAGCACCTCATCTTCTACAGTACATTTTTTATTCTTTTTCTCATCCTTTCATCTATTTATAGCTACAACCTGTGGAAAACCCAAGTCTATATTAATAGACTCAAAATTTCTAGCTTCAGTGACGTCACTGAACTAGCTGACCTGAATACGCGATACTGTAGGTAGGTAGGTAGGTAGGTAGGTGAATTGAATTTAATATGGATAAAGGAAGTTTTATAGGGACAAAGACCAATACACACAAAAGAAAGGAGAAAGAAAAAACCAATATCTACTATCCACACCAACGGATGAGAATGCATAAAACACACAGCTATATACTATCCACACCAACAAACGAGAATGCACAAAACACACCATACCTACTATCCACACCAACGGACGAGAATACATAAAACACACACCTATATACTATCCACACCAACGAATGAGAATGCATAAAACACACACCTATATACTATCCACACCAACGAACGAGTACGCATAAAACACACCTATATACTATCCACACCAAGGAACGCGAGCGCATAAAACATACACCTATTTACTCTCCACACCAACGAATGAGAAGAAGACTTAGAGGGTTACCAAAATCTTTTACACAACGTAAACTTAGTTCAAGAGGACAATTCTGAACGGTGTGTGATGTGCAAGTAAGTGACTAAACAATTTAGATTTGCCACTGGAGTACGACCATCTCATTGCAGAAAGTATATTTATTGCCTCCGACAAAAAAGAGGTATAAAAACGGACTACCACTCCCAGAAGAACCACTCCCTTCAGGACAGGACAGGACAGCTATCGACATCCCCGAAAGACCATTCCGGGAAGACACTTGTGTGACTGTGCCAAGGAGTGTAGAGACTCTCAGAACATTACACACTGTCCCTACAATCCCACCTCGTGATCACCAGAAATGTTGTACAGAGACTTGTTTATGTTCCACTAAGATCGTTTTGATGTGCCTTATATTCATGTACTTAACCATTTGGCTTTTATGTATTTTTGTCTTTCGTGTTGTTCACCATTAAAGATGACAATAAACGTGTCCTGAAAAAAGTATAAAAACTCTTGTCTTGTCTGTCTTCGTGTCAAAAGTGACATTCCTTTCACTACTACTATGGCTACCTCTACTGTCTCTGCTCCCTCTTCCTCCACTGTCAAAGTCATTGACGAACACGTAGATCGGACTAGTTGGGAGGCCTTGTATCTTCGCCATCCCTTTAAGATGCTCATTGCCGGACCGAGCGGTGCCGGCAAAACCGAATTTGTCAAACGTTTCATCGAATATAAACATCATTTGACCGATCGTCCCCTCAACGTATCGTGTGGTGTTACAAAGAGTGGCAATCGGCGTACAGCCTTCTGCGAGAAAGTCAAGGCGATTCCATCGTCTTTGTGGAAGGCATTCCTGGCGAGGACGACGAGATCGTGTCTTATCCTAGTCAAACTCATTTGGTTATTTTTGACGACATGTTAGGAGAAGACGAAGAAGAAATTAAACTCTGGTTCACGCGCAAAGGGCATCATCGTAATGCCAGTGTCATTTACATCACCCAAAATTTGTTTCAACAAAGTGAAGCCCATCGTACCATCAGTCTCAATGCTCATTACGTGGTGTTGTTTAAAAGCCTTAGAGATAAATCGCAAGTACAAGTCTTAGCCAAACAGTTAGGGACGCCTTGGCTGACAAATGCGTACGACGATGCCACTCAAACCCCACACGCTTATTTACTCGTGGATTTAAAACCCACCACTCCCGATTATTTGCGATTTCGTACCCATCTGTTTCACCACTGGTGCCAAGACGGAGGGCCTGTCGTGTACACGTCCCCTTCGTCGACTTAATCACAATCACCAAAAAAAAAAAAAATCTATAAAAACCTCGGTCATTTTGACTCTGTCTCACACATCGTCAACATGACGTCCCTTCAGTCTCATCTTCCCATTAAATTGATTCGTGCCTTGTACGGTATCAGTAGCGAAAAAAATCCACAAATACGTGCTCGTGTCTTAGAAGCTACTCTCAAAGAAGTCTTACGATGGTTTACGGTGACAGCACGTCAATTACTGCAAGGTATCATTCAGATTCCACATCAAACCAAACGTTTTTTTGAGAGAAACAAAGTAGCCTTGATGCAGTTATCCGATCCTCGCATCGACACTCAAACCAAAAAGCAAATCATTTTGAAACCTGGAGGTAGCGGTTCTCTAGAAGGTGTCATCATTCGTTCCCTCTTAAAATGGGATCTTAATGCTCCCAAAGTAATCCCCAAGACAAAAGCCACGCCCAAACGTGCCCAGAAGGAAAAGAAAAAGAGCAACGGTGTCAATACCAGGTCACAGCCTCAGAAAAATAGAAAGAAAGGTCCACAGAAAAGAGCTTCTACTCGCAAGAGAGTGTCTCCAAAAACTTCTCTTGCAGCGGTGACACCCTCTTTCTCTTTAGCGGCTGTGGCCGCTGCTCACAAAGTACCTGTCCCCAAAATGAAAGTCCAAGAGAGAACGGGTGTGTTACAGAGTTTACTGGATTTGTCCAAGCAAGAACTGTCCCCATTTAGTCCGTTGCGAACTCCTCCACGACGTGTGTTGCCTGTCATCAAGTTGATACGACGTAAAGACAATCAGTGGCGACGCATTCCAGTATTTAAAAACCCGAGGCAAACAATACGGATCAGTGTTTTTGTTCTGCTGCACGTCCAAAGATGTCCCCTCCAAGAAGTGTACACCGTTACCATCGTCGTTCTTCTTCGGTCCAAAAAGGAAAAGGAAAGACAGTCACGTCATCCTAAAAAGCGCTTAGTCAAACATCGACGTCACCCTCTGAAAAGACACACTCGTCTAAAGAATTAAAGGAGAAGCCACCAAAGGGGAAGATTTTACATTAATATGGATAGGTTAGTAGATAATCACGCCGCAAAGTTAGAGAACGCGTTCTCTAACTTCCTAAAGAAACCAAAAAGATAAAAGGATGCATGTCGAGTCATGGACTTCAGTGTATGTTGTGCACCAAAAGATGTCACCTCATTGTCGTTTTTCTATCAAGAAAGGAAAAAGAAAAAGACAGTCTGGTCATGCGAGAAAACGCTTAGCCAAACATCGACGTCACCCCCAGAAAAGACACACTCGTCCAAAGAAAAAGTGGAGCCGTCAAAGAGGAGGATTCTTTGGCGATTTTGGAAAACACATTGTCACCTTTATGGCGAAGCGATAGTCCCCCTAAAAAGGATAAAAGACCGTGTGACAAGTCATCGACGTTAGTGTATTTTTGGTATGTGTCCCGGAATCAACAAAGATGTCACCCCGCAAAAGACATTCCCCTTCTACCCCCAAAGGAAAGAAAAGGAAAGGACTGCCTCCTCGTTTAGTCAAACATTGGGACATGTTGTGTGTCCTGTCCAAAGCTCCTCCACCCATGCGAAAACAACTCATTCAAACTGCCCCCAAAGATGTCATCGATACGGCGAGCGAATGTTGTCTGATTGTCTTGAAAGGCACAATACCTTTGACTAAACATCAGAAAAATTGCTTAGCCAAACGTAGACACGTTCTTCGCCAAATGGTCCAAAAGAAAATACCCATTCGTGGAAAGAAAAAGATGTTGGTGCAACGCGGAGGATTTTTACCCCTGTTAGGACTTATTACCAATGTAGTGAAACCTATACTGAGTGCAATGGGACATATTATACCCGCCCTAATTCCAAGATAAAAGACCAAGAAGAGAAAAGGGACCTCTGAAATCATAAGATTTCAGACGTGATCCTTGAAATCTGATGGAAGGACGAAAACTAGCTTTAGTCCCTTACAAAGGATGGATGGAATGATATTGTTGGCAAGAACAACGAACCCCACATTTACCTCCCAATCCTCATTTGACCGAGATGTCCCAGTTACAAAACGAATTGTGATCGTTGATGGATCGCAGCGATTTGTCAGAAATGGAAAAATCGCAACGGTACGGTCAATTGTTGCAACGACTGCAACTCTTTCACCAAAAAGCTTTAGACGAAACAGTTCAACCCACTCTGAAAGATTTTAAGGCCTTGATGAAAAGTTCACCACCACTACTACCAACTCTACCACTCCCAGTGGTCAAGACAGATGCAGCCCCACGGTTGCCTGAGGAAGAAGAGGCAAGAGAAGTCTATCAAACACCGTCAGCAGCTCCCATCCCTAGTAAGATTGCAGCGTCCTTGTTGACCCATTCCCCTAAACCGCAACGAGAAGAACTTAAAGCTGGGGTTAAAAAGATGATATCTACTCCACCTTCGACAGAAGTGAAAAAGAAAGAAGGGAAAGCAGAAGTGGAAAAAAAACAAGAACACCAAAGCCATTCCATTACCACCACCACCACCTTTCACTTCTACACCCGTGGCACATCGGACACGTAAAACCGTTTCTAAACCACCCCCACGTCTCATTCAGAGTAGCGTCAGTGAAGATTGGATCACTTATTAAAACATGGAGAAGGTGTTAGCCAGCATTTACTACGATCCATCCATCCCGCAGGTTACGGAGGAGTTCAGAAATTGTATCGTGCTGCCAAAACTCGACTGAAAAGTATCCGTTTACCTCATGTGCAACGCTGGTTACAAAAACAAGCCACGTACACCTTACACAAACCCATTCGACGAAAATTTTCCAGAAGTCGCACCCAAGTAGAGGGTATCGATCACCAATGGCAAGCCGATTTAGCCTATGTCTCTCATTTGGCCACCTACAATCGTGGCTACAAATATTTATTTTGTGTCATTGACGTCTTTTCAAAATTTGCTTGGGTCGTACCATTGACTTCCAAATCGAGCAGTGAGTTAGTGCGAGCCCTCCAACTGGTGTTGAAACAAAGCGGACGTCACCCTCTTCGATGGCAAACTGACAAAGGCACCGAATTTCTGAACAAAGCTTTCCAAAAAGAATTGAAGAAACGTGACATTCATTTTTACACCACCGAGAATCCCGAAAGCAAAGTTAGCATCTTGAAAGAACGCATGTGGAAATATTTTACGCATCAACACGCTCTCAAGTACATCGACGTCTTTTCACACCTCGTCCAATCGTACAATCAATCTTACCATCGGAGCATAGGGCGTGCCCCCCAAGAAGTGACTCCTGATAACGAAGTGACCGTCTTCGAGCGTCTGTTTGGTCCGTCCCCGACAGTGCCTGTCCCCAAGAAAGGTGGAGTGTTGGCACCAGGAGATTGGGTACGCATTGGCAAAACCAAATGCACTTTCGACAAAGGTTATTTACCCAACTGGACCACCGAATTGTTTCGTGTCACCGAACGTGTGCGTGGCCGTCATCCTCCCGTCTATAAATTAGAAGACATGAACGGAGAAGTGTTAAGAGGAACGTTTTACTTGCCCGAGTTACAACGTGTGACCAAAAAAGAACATGACGTGTACGAGATCGAAAGCATTCTTGATCGAAGAACCAGAAAAGTAGGAAAGAAACGTGTCAAAGAAGTCAAGTACGTTGGAAAGGATATCCTCCCAGTTTTGACTCTTGGATCGACGCTTCGCAACTCATCGACTATAAAAAGAAGTGACCATCATGCCCTTCAACACAGCCTCAGTTACTACAGTGACCACTCCTTCCCCCAGTTCTTCTCTGCAAGATCTACAAAAGCAACCCTTGTGGGTGTGGTGTGGAGAACGTGTGCCTAAAACACAAATCGTCTTTTTCTGCCATATCTTTGTGGTGTATTGTGTCATCGGTGCTGCCATTGCCAATTTGAGTTTGCAACAAGGAGACAAACAATTGTGGACCATTTTACTCAGCAGTTGCATTCGTTATCTTCTTCCCAATCCGTCTTTGAAATATTCCTCCAACGGAAACAACAACGGGAGTCTTGTGTCCAACGTTAGCCCCCCTCCCAACAGTCACCCTAACCATCCTCTTTTAGACACTCCTCTAACTTCCAGTGACTCCTCGGACACTGGAACTGTAGAATTATGAACAACCAATTTTACTTAACGTTACCAAGTGATAGTTCCATGGAGGTGTTTCCCAATAATACCTTATGCTGTTACACGGCCAGATTACCTCAGGCCATCCAATTGGATCACGAAGCCCGTTGGGACGTGGCTTTAGTGTAAATAATTCACCCTACACAAATCAAAAACATCATCGAAACTCAAAACACTTTTAGGTAGAAGTTCATGACGAACAAGTGCAACAAGCCTTGAATGAACGTAGCAGTGTAGCTGACTCTTTGAAATCACAAGACCCCAAAACTAAACGATTCACCTATCTGTTGACCATTCCTGCAGGTTATTATTTTAGTGGTCAACATTTGGTGAACACGATTTCTACCAAATTCAATGCCGTGTTTGCCAAAGCCTTGGAGAGAACCAGAAAAAGTATCACCCTCGAGTACCACAAAATAGCTCGTCGACTAATGATGAAATTTTCATAGGACAAAGTATTGGCCGTTACATTTTTCCTGAATTGTATGATATTTTAGGTGGATACCCCAAGCTGATCAAGATGAAAAACGAAATACCAGCCATGACCGGTAACTTGGATTTTGCGAAACATTTTCGATTCCCCGTAGAAATGAACCAAGGACTGAATTTGTTCTTTGTGTACTCCGATGTGGTGGAGTACAACGCAGTGGGACACACCTCCGTACTGTTACTGCGTGTCATTCCTTTCAAAGTGGATTCTGCCACGGCTGCTGACGAGGAAGGTGGAAACACCTATCACGTTCACCGCGAATTTGTACATCCTCACTATTTGCCCGTCAGTAAGTCGTATTTCGACACTGTCAACATTACAATAAAAAGTGATCTGTGACAAAATATTTCATTCACCAAAGGGAAAGTCACAGTGAAACTCCATTTTCGAAAACGATTACTCTAACTTTTTGTCAGTCATGTATCCTGTGTACCAAGGAGTCACTCGACAGCGAGGACATGGTTTAGGTCATATGCTCAAATCGGCCTTTCGTACAGTGGTTCCCGTTTTGAAAACGATGGTGACACTGGGATTGCACGCCTTGAAAGATGCCGCGTTGACGCAAGATAAAGAATTTCTCCAAAATGTCATCATTGACAAACAAAATCCCAAAGAAGCTTTCTTGAGAGCAGGCAAAAATGTCTTGCTTCAAACGGGCAAAGACCTTTTGGGTCGGCGAGAAACTCCTATAAATTCCCTGGGCGATGCCGAGTCAGACATTGCTGCTTCCCTGACGCCACAGCAAGGACAAATCAGAAAAAGACGACGTAAACACCCGTTCAGAGGACTTCACACCCCTAGAGCTAGAAAGTCTAAGAAAAGAAAAACCGTCCGAGAGTTAGACGTTTTTGATTATTAAATCAGACAAAATGATGCACCGAGAGTCTTGCGCTTGTTCCAAGTCGGAACTGGATCTGTTTGCCATGCCACCCACCATGATGACGATGCAAGAATCCCAATGGGTCGAATTTCATCCCGTCTCCTCTTTGACGGATTCAGCTCCCATCGAGTTTGAAATCAAAGGACAGCCGGAAGATTACATCGATCTGAATAGCAGTTACTTGTATCTGAAACTGAAAGTGATCAAAACCGACAACACCAATCCGGAGCCGATGCCAGAGTAGCTCCCGTCAACAATTTCATGCATTCCTTGTTCAGCGAAGTGAATAACAAACTGGTCAGCAGCAGTATGGATACTTACCCTTACCGAGCGTACCTAGAAAATCTCTTGACGTACGGAAAAGGGGCCAAGAACACTCATCTGGATGCTTGCGTGGTATGGAAACCTGACACCGCAGGTGAAGACACGTTTAACGACACAGCCCTGACAGCCGATGACAATCCTCACAATGTGGGTTTTAACAACCGTGAAGGAAAATCCTGCAAGGTCGTAGTTTAGAACTGATGGATCGCTTTGCATTTGGACATGTGGTTGCAAGACAAGTATTTGCTGAACGGAGTGGATATTCGCCTGAGACTCAATCGCAGCAGTGTCGCTTTCCATTTGATGGCTCATGCCAACGAGTACAAAACCATCATCCAAGAAGCCAGACTTTACGTGCGTCGGGTAAAGTGTTACCTAAAGCGGGAAACGACATCAGTCAAACATTGAGCAGATCGACCGCCAAGTATCCGATACGACGTGTAGAAGTGAAAACATTCACCATTGCTGCTGGACTCCGATCCAAGATCGAAGATCATCTGTTCCAAGGACAGTTACCCAAACGTTTAATCGTTGGTATCGTCAGTAATGCAGCCCTCAACGGAGCCCACGATCAAAATCCTTTCCAGTTTAAGCACTACAGAGTGTCCAAGATCGAAGTCAGTCGCGATGGCAAGACTTTGTGTACCAGACCCTTCGAACCTAACTTTGCCCAGAAGAATTACTTGAAATCGTACTTGTCCCTGTACGAAGCTACGGGGCAACTAGGAACCAATGCCAGTCACGGTATTTCGTACGAAGATTATGTGGGAGGTTACACTTTGTGGGCCTTTGATTTCACTCCAGACCAAGGCAGCGACGAGGGACATTTCCACCCTATAAAATCTGGTCAACTGCGTGTAGAACTTCAGTTTGCAGAAGCTCTCACTGAGACGGTCAACGTCATCCTGTATGCTGAATTCGATAATACCATAGAAATCAACAGTTTGAGAGAAGTCATTCTAGACTATTAGACACAATGGAGGACTCCTTTCCCTCTTTAAACAGTGGAGAATCTTTGGACATGGAATGGGAGGATAGCGTGAAAGCAGAACCCTAAGACCAAGACAAAGAGGTCGAGGTAGTAATCAAGTCCAGATGACCAGAACAAGAAGAACATTTAGTGTCCTGTTTTGCTAAACACGTAGCGAATACAATTACGGAATTGACCAAGAAATATTGTTATGGATGTCAAAACGATCATCCCAGTCAAATTCAACACGATAAATGTATGATGATGAGTCAAGAAGAAAAATTGGACGAGTATCTGGACGACGCTTGGAGTCTCATCTCAGAAAAAGCAGTGTTGCATGAGTGATCTTTCCTGCCCTCCATTGACTACTCTAGAGATCTATCGCATCGAAGCTCTCTTAGCCCAGAGTGCGGAGACAAGGCGAGGAAACGGCTACTTGACAGATCGTTTCAAACAAAAAGTCAGAATTGAATTGATGACTTATCATTACCTGTGAAAAAAATAAAATAAAAAATAACACAACAAAAAATGGATACCTGGGAACTTTATTACCTTTTGAACAATAGTTCGTATACTGCTTCTTGGAATCCTGTCGTGTGCGCTACAGATGAACTACCTCATCGCAAACCTCAAGACCATCAAGTTTATGTCATCAACACGGACGAAAGCCATCTCCCAGGAACTCACTGGGTTGCCGTCTACTTCCCTCAAGAGAATTGTGTGGAATATTTTGATTCGTATGGATTACCCCCTTTGGAAGACGATATCATTGACTTTATGAGAAGAAATGCCCAGACGACACGATACAATAATGTGAAATTACAAGGCACAGATTCCATGGTGTGTGGACAATACTGTGTGTATTTTCTTCATCAACGCAGTCTTGGATATCCTTTAGAACATTTAGTGACTTATTTTGATGGTCACTTTTCTAGATACGAGGAGAAAGTAGATCGATGGTTTTGTGACCATTATAGTTATCTTTTGTCTTTAGCTAGGAAACGTAGTGTACATCAATGGCCTCATGACTTCCATCAATGGAAATCTCACATGATTTCACAACGTTGTCAGCCTTGTCAAAAATAATTTGTTTGATGTTACTTGTTACTTGTTACTTGTCAGTTGAATAAAAAATGTTGTGTTTTGAAAAAAATGTGTCTGTCGTTTGTTTTCAATAAAACACTGTGAATATATGCTCTTTGACTTCTCTCTATCCCTCACCATGACATTCGCTATCATAGCGTTCCGACACTAAAACCGAGTAGGGATGTTTTCTATCGCGTCCGCGTTTGAACCATATAAAGCGGGTTGTTCTCCAGTCTGACCATCCACTGTTGACTCGTCAACCCATGAACATGCCTTCCAGACTAGCCCAACTGAACGATGCTTACGTCAGTTTACATCGTGTCAGGCTAAATCTGATACCGAAGCCAGAAGAGATAGAGAATGTCAGGATGTTATTCATAGCCCAAGACCTCATAGAAGAGGTCTTTAGAGAGGAAATTAAGAAAGAACAAGAAGAATGGACTAAGAAGTACAGACTTCAGAAGAAGCAGAGAGAAGAACAACTGCAACAACAACAGCAGCAGCAGCAACAAGAACCAGACAGAGGTTTTGTGGACTGTCGAGTAGACACCAAAGAATTCTCTTTCTCTTTTCGCAGAAGCAGGCCGTATCGTATAGGAAAGCCTGCTGCCAGACGGGGACGCAATCTTAGACAGTTAAAAAAGGTTGCCATTACTCCCGTTAACAAAAAACAACAGCCCTTTTCAGGGCTACCCAATAGTCTCGAAAAGAGATACTCATTCAATTTGCCAAAATTGTAATTAGAAAATAGAAGTGTGTCTATAAGCACTTCGTTTCTTTTGTCAGTAAAACAACCCAACCCCCCCCCAAAAAAAATCCACTCTTTGTTTTCTCTGTCTTGTCCAATCGTGTCTGTCTGTGTTTGTAAGTAAAATGTAAAAAAGTCAACGTGAGTGCTTCTTTTAAGTCCGCGCGTTTCATGTGATGGTAAATTTGGGTACTAGGGGATGTTTACCTTCACGTCCGTGCTTCACGTATATAAAGTGGTACAGTCGTCAGTCTAGCTACCCATCGTTAACTCGTCAACTTTAAAATGAGCAGCAGACTACAAAAACTGTTGGAACTCCAAATGCATCTGGAGAATGCCAGACGTCTCCTGGATGAGCTGACATTGGAAGCTAATGATGAAGAAGAAGCCAGGATAAAGGAGGAAGAAGAGAAGAAAAAGAAAGAAGAGGAGAAAGAGAAAAAGCAAGGGATCTTGCCTCACCTCTTCATGATACCTCAGTGTGAGGTGAAACCTGAGGTGAGGACACCTCCAATATCAGCAGCAGTACCACCACCACTGCAACGTCAGCCACAGCTACCAGTACCAGTACCACATTAAGTAACGAGGCCAGATATTCATCCCCGTGTCTGGCACAGAAGACAGAGGGAACAAGTCTTCACTATCCCACAAACGGAGGAGTGGGATAGTGAAGCCACTCAAGCTCCGTCTGCGCTCCCAATCACAAATGTGAATTGGGAGAATGACTGGAGCCGGCGATGCGTGTTTGGACCCAGACCTGGGAGGTGCCGACATTAGCCGGGTGCATCTGAAGTTCTGAAAAAACAGCCCTTTTCAGGGCTAACCAGATCTCTAGAAAAGAGAGACTATTCAATTTGCCAATTCGTGTGAATGAAGTGTAGTGTGACTATAAACACTCACTCGTTACTGATGTGTGTGTGTGTGTGTGTGTGTGTGTGTGTGTGTGTGTGTGTGTGTGTGTGTGTGTGTGTGTGTGTGTGTGTGTGTGTGTGTGTGTGTGTGTGTTTGCATGCGCGTTCGTTGGTGTGGATAGTATATTTGTGTGTCTTATGCTTGCTCGTTCGTTGGTGTGGATAGTATATTATGTGGGTTTTTTCTTCTCTTCCTTCGTTGGTGAGGATAGTGTATTTGTGTGTTTTATGCTTGCTCGTTCGTTGGTGTGGACAGTATATTTGTGTGGTTTTTTTCTTCTCTTCCTTCGTTGGTGTGGATAGTATATTTATGTGTTTTATGCTTGCTCGTTCGTTGGTGTGGATAGCATATTTGTGTGTTTTATGCTTGCTCGTTCGTTGGTGTGGATAGTATATTTGTGTGTTTTATGCTTGCTCGTTCGTTGGTGTGGATAGTATATTTATGTTTTTTTTTCTTTTTTTTTCTTCTCTTCCTTCGTTGGTGTGGATAGTATATTTGTGTGTTTTATGCTTGCTCGTTCGTTGGTGAGGATAGTATATAATATGTGAAGTGAGTGTAAGGGATATTTTCCTTCACGTCCGTGCTTGAAGAATATAAAAGCATAGCATTCATCATTCGCGCCATTCTACACAGAATAAAAAGGATCAACAAAATGGATCTAATCAACAAGTAAAGAGATAGTTGGTGGTGGATGGTAGATGGAGTCTATGTGGTGGAAAAACTTCAAAAGGAGTGGAGGTTTCCAGTCAGCCTAGACTTTATGGCGAGACTCAAAGCAGCAAGTTATCATTTGCAAATGATAATAATGGAAGAAGCAGATAAGTTGAGAGGCTTCAACTATCCGAAATATGTGAGAATAGGAACCTTGAAGGAGATTTTGGATATTGTCATTGAAGTGGGATCTTTTTTGGAAGGTATCTTCTCTTTAACAGAATGGCCTTTTGTCATAAAGGGCTTAGACAATATTAAGAAAGCGGAAGACCTAATGAGAAAAGTACTGGAAGAAGAAGTCAAGAAGATCAAGGAGACCTGGGCAAAAGAGAAGAAGGACAAGGAAAACCCAAAAAAGAAAGAAGACTTTGAGAAATTAAATCAGAACTGGATAAAGATACAGGAAAAATTTAGAGCTCTGGGACATCCTGACTGGATGCCAGAAGAAGAAGAGAAGAAGAAAGGAATTATTGTGAAAATCAGGAGTTGGTGGAAGAACTGGAGAAGATGAAAGAAGAAGAACCCAAAGACCCTTTTCAGGGTCACTTCCTATGCCTCGAAAAGATCTTAATTTTCACTTTGCCTAAACAAAAAAAAAAAAATTTAAATACTTTTACTCTACTAAAAAACACGAACGCTCCTGATTCGTGTTTGTCTATAGCAATGACACAGGTGACCTGACGTCACAGTACTACTTTGCTACATTGTTGCCAATGACCAGTATCGTGACGTCACCTTACCTGTTCCATTCCTCTTGGAGCTATACAGGCCCAACATTTCCTAATACAAAACTCCCACTGGGTCTATAGTCGCCCAGGCTGACGTTTTGGGTCTATAAATCGCGGGGCCATAGTCGCCCAGGCTGATTTTCCTTCTTTGGCATGATTGGGTCTACGGTAACCCACTACATTACTAGTGTTCTAAGTTTTAACCATTCTTGTAAATTTATGAATGACTCTCTTCTTACTGGCCAATGTCTATCTATTTTCATGCAGAGTGAGAAAATTTAATCTGTAAAAAACACAATGTGACTATCTTCCTGAGCAGTCTATATAACATAATCTGTTATCTTCTTTAAAAAAAAGTGATTGCTTAGGTTTTTGATATTTTTTAATTATTATTTTGGATTTGGCCCAGGTAATTCTTGGTCTAATGGTGTGCAGTTTTATATTGGTCTAGGATCTTTGCAAAACAAATATTTGGTGCATAATAAGATCTTGGTGGCGTAGGCTATATTTTCAAAAAAATATTTTATTGTGTGTGGAGTATGATGTTGGTCTGTTAATCCCAAAAGTGGTGTTAACCAGGACTCTGCGATCAGTACTATTCCCACTCGATTAGATCGATCTCACTAATACCCTGACTAATTTTTTTTTGTAACTATCAATAAATTCATATTGACTTCCTGGTTCGCACGTGTCAGTTGTCAACAATAAAGTTGTTTTGGCTGTTACCATCATCGACACTGTTATAGTTGCAATTGCTTTCTGTTTCCTTCTTTTTCTTCGTATACTACTACTACTACTACTACTACTACTACTACTACTACTTTAAGGTTCTGTTTTGTCTCTAAGTTGATAGTGGCAACTGCAACTTTTTGTGACGAGAGAGGTCAGGCTATAAGATCAAAGGGAATATATTACTTTAATAATGTTAACAACGATAAATGTACATGGAATCAATATGTACATAAAATAGCGATTTATACATACAAATGAGTAATTAAAAAATAGTTGTATTTTATATTTAGTTATATTTAACTTTGACTGATTTGTGCTCAATAGGAAAAAAAAAAAGCAAAACAAAAAAAAAAAAAAAAAAAAAAAAAAAAACAATCCGTGGCGGATTTTCGATTACTGCTAAATTAGGTTTTTCGTTGGATCGGTTATCGAAATTGAAGTTCATTTTACGACATTACTATCGGGATTGAAAAGATCTTAGAGCAGTCAGATATTGATAAAATGGCGGCTTCCATGTTAAAACGTGGGTAATCCTGTTGTGAGAAAGTTTAGATCAAAGTTATTTCAGTTTATTTACATTTTTGTTACCTACATACTGTAAACATGGGTAAAACTGTCAAGCATAAAGGTGAAAACACATTTAGGGTAAGTATGTTTGGCCTTCTTTATCTTTGTAATTCTATTACAGTGCCGAAACAATAAACATGGGAACTATATCCAGGCGTCACGAGTTTTCGATAGTCCAACTGGACGAGATGTGATCAACACGAGCCATTCGGAAACATTTCTCTGCCTTTGTGTTAATGTGTTATGTCACTTTATTTCCATTTATTTGCGATGCAGTACAGATTTAAAGGTCTAGCAACCATAACGTTGCCAATAGGTTACTAGAAACCCAGAAATACGCTTAAAAATAAAAATACTCTGAAATACCTGTCAATATGATATCAGTATGGTACATTGTTGCAGTCACCCTAGATTATTAGATGACGGTGGTGCATGGGAGAAAGAAGACTGAACAGAGTAATAGGATAGATAGAAATAGTAATTAGGGATGAAGTCATGAAAGTTTTGCCAAGCTACATTTTCATCCCTTCTCTCAGACCTATGTGGTGTACTTCAACCAGCATAGCTTTGGGAATCTTTAAGACCTACATGTAGCTGGCTTATATCCTAGAAGGTAAGCTGAGATAGCCCCTGGTTGAAGGATAGCAAGCTAGGAGCTTCTGTGGTGGTGTTGGGTAATGAGTTCCAAATGCCAATAGTATGGGGGAAGAAACTGAACTTATTGCTGTTTGTGGAGGTAGCTATGTACTGATATTTCCTGTTATGGTGTGCTCTGGTTCTGCTTGAAGCAAGGCAGAGATTGTTCAGTGGAAATGTCTACAAGGTTGTTGGTGATCTTATATAGCATACTAAGCTGTGTCTTGGTCCTTCAGGATTCCAGTGATTCCCGTTGCAGGTGGTCCAACATTGAGATGACTGCTGGCATTCCTATATCGATTCGTGGCATATATCTAGCAGCCCTTTGCTGTACTGTCTCCAGCTTGTATATCAGATTCTTGGTATTGGGGTTCCAGATGGTTGAGCAGTACTCGAGGCCTGGTCTCATGAGAGAGAAATATGCTCCACTCGTTATTTGTTCATTACTGATTTGGAGGATGTGTTGGACAAACCCTAATGTACTGTTCCCTTTGGTAACTGTCTTGTCAATGTGGTGTTTCCTAGGTACTTTGTAATGTCCTCTGTATGAAGTATGTGCCCTTGAGCTTACAGCTGGAGATGATGGGAGACTTCTTCCTGTATACTTTAAGGATGCTACATTTCTCTGGGTGGAAGGCCATACCTCATATTTTCTCCCTCACTTCAGTTTAATCAGGTCATCTTGGAGAATCTTGCAGTATTTACATGTTTTCAATATATATATCACACACCAAAATTATGATTTGTAATTGTTTCGGTAATAATACAAAGCAAAATAAACTTTTATTAAGTGATTTGGATACAAATTATATACTTTTTACCAATTTCCAGAACAATTCATCTAATGATGTAACTTGGTTGTACGTGACCTTATTTGACTGGACAGGTATGAACAACAGCAAATTGTTCCGAATTTAAAATATAAAATAGTATATGCTAGAGTGAGATTGTGATTGAGAGAAACCAGAATGTGTATTGGCATGTTATTGGTCTATATATCATAAACTTACGTGATTTAAAGACCTAAAATGTGTGGATAGGATCACTGGAGCAGAGATGATCATCAGATTAGACAGTGTAAGTCAGTTTAATTGATCTTTATAAGTCTTTTAATTTATTTTTTTGTCCTCCCATTGAGCTCCTTTCTTATTCAAATGAAGAAAACAGTGTCACACAAATTGAAGAAAAAGCAACCTTTTGCTCATCCTTGTCATTATTTTGTTAATCACTTATTTGCAAATTATCATGCTAGACTTTGATTATGCATAAATTTCATATGAATATATACAAATTTCATATTTGAGCAGAAATTTTTTTAAATAAAAAAAAATATATAAAATATGGATATTATTATATATATGTAGCAAGGACGGATCAATATCAATGTGTTATTTGTTAAATTGAACGTAAAACTGCACAAATTGCAAACAGTGGATCATCATTGATCATATTCCCATGATGGGATTGCAATAACTTGGAGTTTCTTGGTATAAAGTGTTCTTTTAATGGGGATGTATATGATGCTGGATTAGGGTTAAAAATAAGTAATACAAATCTCTTGATAGATAAATAGATACACCTCTCCCTCGATAACTCGTGCACAACGGGGTCCACAAACATAGACCGCACTGTAAGCAAGGGTGCAAGTTGCCGAGGGACCTCCAAAAATTGATAAAATTCCCTTAGGCTATACTTCGACAAAACCACGGGGGTGGTGGTGGTAGGAACTGGGCTGTTTAATTACTGAATCCTCGTTTTACAATCAAGTCGATAATAATTGTTAATAACGCGCTTTTTCTAATGAAGTTGTTTGTTATTCAGTATAAATAACATTTATTTTCAACATGTCAAATGTGTGAAAGATCATTTCAACTGGTTTCAACAATCATCACATGTATGCGAAAACATCTGTGTATTATGTCACTGCATTTTGTTTTGTTGATTAGTCTCGTTCCCAGAGTGGTATTTAATGGTATACTGCCAAGTCAGGAGTCGCTCTAGCAGGGAACTAGACTAAATGTTGATACACCACCAAACAAGATTCCTTTTTTTGAAAAACTAGTGACATTTATTTCGTGAGACAATCGTCTACATTGAAACTCAAATTTTGTATGGTTCAGTTAGTACAATATTGATGTCGTGATTTCATTTGAAGTGATAGTGAAACTTTTTATCATCCTTGATCATATCTCTAAGTGCCAGTTCAGGAATTCTCTGAAACTCGCTTACCCACAATGGTCCATATCTGTGAAACCAAGCTCTTCATTTTGCGAAGTATTCCTTTCGCTTGGTTGCCTTGCTATCTTTGATCACAATTATGAATGAGTCGGTTAAATTAAGGTAGTTTATGTTGCATACACAATAACAGTTATAACTGTTCGATTGATCAACTGAAGTGAGTTCACCCAACATACAACTGGGGCCGCTAGATTTTAAGTAGGATGGATTTGTGTGCCTTTTAACTTTTCTTTTATTTAACCTCCTTTGTTTGATTCAAAAGACATAATTGATGTGATAATACAAAGGAGGCCAGCTTTTAATTTAGTGCAACAATACAACCAATATTTCCACAAGTCATTTATCAAAACGCGGTTGGTACTTAACTGGGTTCTCAGAGAAACACCTGCGGACATAGCTGACACATTTTACGTTTAAATTCACATTGCGTTTATGATGATTACACTTAAGAGGAACTAAAGAAAGAATTAAAACACAAATTTCACTTAATAAAAGTTTTTTAATTTTTAATATTTAATTATTTATGTACTGCCTACACCAGGCATAAATGACATTTTCATTGATCAAAATTTCCTTGAATATCTTTAATTGCAATGTACAAAGAATGTTGTTTGGAAAGAAAATGTAACCAATTATATGACTTCTTATGAAAAGCTGATAATTTCAAAATGTTTATTAAAATTTCCAGGTCCTCAATACCATTTTCGACCATAAAATGAGCGATATATCAGCATTTCAGTTAGCAATTTTGATCACGATTTTCTTCAAGTTCAGTAAATAGGGATCAATTTTTTGGGGGTATTTTCTGGTAACAAAAAGTGGGATCCATGCCTGACCACGCGTTATAAGTGGGTTTGTGAGTTATCAGTGTGCGAGTTATCGAGGGAGTGGTGTAGCTAGATCAGTGATGTAGTTTGTCATTATTATTCTCCAATTAAATATGTTACTATAAATGCCGTCTGGGCTATCTCCCTCACTCCCTCTCTCTCTCTCTCTCTCTGATGATTCATTGTTAAACTTTTTTTCTTTTCAATTGTCTTAACCATATTTCATTGATCCTTAATGGCATTTGACTAATCATGTAATTAATTTACATGACTTTCCTTGTGAAGGCAATGAATGACATGACCAATGATGTCAAGTCAAAAGTAAACTCCTGACAACCTATGTGCTTCTGATTCCAGAGTCAGGGTGCATCTTTAACAATGGAGAGCAAAAGCAGTTTCTGTGCAGATTAAAAAAATTTATCCAACTATTTTACAGAACATTTACCAGTATCAGTTGTTGGTGAGAGTAACTGTTTATATAGATAAGTTTCTAGAGCACAGGATGGTTCAGAAATCTTCCATGAAGTTCTACAACTTGGAACTGCAAGAGAATATATACTGAATTCTTTTTAATATGATGAAAAAATGTTACACAGTTTTGTAGATTTGATCTTTGATAATCACGTTGTTGTTAGTGACTATTCATAGCTTGTGATAGATACTATTGAAGCTGGTTTCTACATTGAAATGGCTGAAATTTGTGCACTTAGCACTAGCGTCTCAAAGTCCATTCATTCTTAGTACAATGGAAATTTGCTTCAGATCATAAGTTTAATCATAAGGTTGTTGGAAGGGCAGTAAATGAATCATTATCTCCCACAGCATGCATAAGGCAAACAAAAAATGTTTCTTTACTATTGCATTGGTTTTAAAATTAGGGCAGTTAGGTTTTCTTTTAGAAAACACTATATATATTATAATGATTAGTACATATAATATACAAAGCACTTCAAGTGCTGGGCTAAACCAGCTCATTAGATGTACAAATCAATTTTGTGAATTTAAAAAAAGAACTTGTTTAAAAAAATATTTACCCTCTGGAAAAACGCCTTAGGGTCAGCAGTGAGAAACATGTTTGGCACACTGGAACCACAATGATTTTTTTTTGTGCCTAATATGGATACAAATGTTTGTCCCAGGTCACTTTGTGCCACTGTTATACACTCTTCTTTGATAAGTCACTCACAGTGGGGTCCAGAAAGATAGACTACACTGTAATTGAGGGTGCGAGTTACTGAGGGACCTCCAAAAAGTAAGAAGTGATGCTATTCCCACTGAACATTGAAAAAAGCATGGGGATGGGGATGGGTGCAATGAGGCTGTTGAATGGTTGAATAATTGTTTTATAGTCACGCCTAGAATAATTGTCAATTAAGAACTATTTGCAATGATGTTCATTATTCTTTATAAGTTACATTTATTTTGAAGATACCCAACATCCCAAAGATTGTTAACATTTTTCTAACTGGTTTCAATGACCTTCATGTGTACGCAAGTACACAGAAACATTTGTGTATTACATCATAGCTTTTTGTTGTTGATTGCTATGTATGCAGTATTGGAGGGTGAAGGAGGGAGTCTATGAAGCAGGGAACCAGACTAACTGTTGATACACTACCAAACAAGATTCCTTTGTTCAAAAACTGGAGAGATTTATTTTGTGAAACAATCGTCTACATTGAAACTCAATTTTGTATTGTTCAGTTAGTAAAATATTTATTCCATGATTTCAATGCAAGTAATAGTGAAATTTCTTATCCTGAAGGATATCTCTGAGTGCCATTTCAGGAATTCTCTGACACTCTCTTCTCCACAATGATCAGTATCTGTGAAACAAAGCTCTTTATTTCACAAAGTATTTATTTTGGTTGGTTGCATTGCTATCTTGGATCATATTTATGATTGAATAGGTTAATTTAAGGTAGTTTAATGATATTACATGCATTATAATATTTATACCAGTGTTTGATCAATTAAAACGAGTGCACCTGACATACACTGGGGTTGCTAGATCTTATGCATGTATGAGTTACATAACTTTTCTTTTATTCCACCTCCTACAAAAGATGCAGATAATGTGATAATATAAAGGAGGTCAGCTTTTAATTCAGTGCAGTGATTTAACAAATACTTTCACAAATCAGATATCAAAACACGGTCGGCAATTAATTAGGTTCTCAGAGAAACTTTCAACAATATAGCTACATGTATTTCACATAGGCCCCTCCTTGTACTTGGTGACCACCTACAGTTGAACAAATATGTCATGACCAAAACTTTTTACACAGAATCTTAAGTTTAAAACTAACAGTAACAAACAGAAAATGTAGCTATCCAAGTAAATCCACTTGCATCAAAAGAAACATGCATTTTTGGTAAATCAGAAGTATATGAAAGAAAATCTGTACATGTTAGATTTTAAAGTAGAACTCAGTTTTACAAAGAAATTTGTGTGAAAGTGAATGTCAGCATTGGTAATTTTATTGTTACTACACCAGACTTGAATTACTCAAAAGAACCGGTAAATAAATAAAACAACATTTAGCAAAGAGTGTTGTAGGTGTTATCTTTAACAGTTACCATTGAAATGTTGAAGATTTTATCTTTAACTATAGAAGTGTTGAAGATTGTGTCTTTAACTATAAAAGTGTTGAAGATTGTATCTTTAACTATAGAAGTGTTGAAGATTTTGTCTTTAACTATAGCAGTGTTGAAGATTGTGTCTTTAACTATAAAAGTGTTGAAGATTGTGTCTTTAACTATAGAAGTGTTGAAGATTGTGTCTTTAATTATAGAAGTTTTGAAGATTTTGTCTTTAACTATAGAAGTGTTGAAGATTGTGTCTTTAACTATAGAAGTGTTGAAGATTGTGTCTTTAACTATAGAAGTGTTGAAGATTGTGTCTTTAATTATAGAAGTTTTGAAGATTTTGTCTTTAACTATAGAAGTGTTGAAGATTGTGTCTTTAACTATAGAAGTGTTGAAGATTGTGTCTTTAACTATAGAAATGTTGAAGACTTTGTTTTTTGTTTTTAACTATAGAAGTGTTGAAGATTGTGTCTTTAACTATAGCAGTGTTGAAGATTGTGTCTTTAACTATAGAAGTGTTGAAGATTTTGTCTTTAACTATAGAAGTGTTGAAGATTGTGTCTTTAACTATAGAAGTGTTGAAGATTTTGTCTTTAACTATAGAAGTGTTGAAGATTTTGTCTTTAACTATAGAAGTGTTGAAAATTGTGTCTTTAACTATAGAAGTGTTGAAGATTGTGTCTTTAACTATGTAAGTGTTGAAGATTGTTTCTTTAACTATAGAAGTGTTGAAGACTGTGTCTTTAACTATAGAAGTGTTGAAGATTGTGTCTTTAACTATAGAAGTGTTGAAGGTTTTATCTTTAATTATAGAAGTTTTGAAGATTTTATCTTTAACTATAGATTTTCTATTATGATTCAGTCTAAAGAGGGTACAGTCCTTAATATTTGAAGGCAGATTGCAAATATGTTGGACTATCTTTGACAAGTATGTCTTGCATGCAAGTGAGCTGACATGCTTTGTCATGACTGTGATTTAGTCAGGCAGACTTTGTACCTTCATGGCTATAGTTTAGTTGGAAGGGACCATAACAGTCAATGTCTTTGGGTTTGAGAATATGACTGGTATGTGGAAGTAAAATGAATAAAATAATGTTATGCTCTTGGAAATGTGGTTTCCATTGTGATCATATAGAACACGTAGATTCTTCTTATTGTCCTGATCCTGGGTGGCCAAGTGGTCTAAAAGTCTAAAGCACTTGCCTTTACCTATCACTGCCATTTCACCTCTGTGTGGCTTTGAGTCTTGGTCATGGCCAATGTGGGTATGTGAGAAAGTTTGCCAGTATTTTCATGTGGGTTGGTGGTTCTTACCAGGGTTTTCCCTGTTTTTTCCTCCACCAGTTCTACTGGCCCCTATATACAGCCTATCTTGTGCTGAGAAATGGCTTTAAACCCTAATTATAGAAAGCAAATTTTACATTCTTGGAATATAGTTTTTTTTCACTTTATAAAGTGTGTACCGCATATTCATTTACTGGCAGTTTTTTTTAAAACAGCAAGTAAAATAAGGTGACTTAGCCACCGGCTTAAACAGGGTTCATGTTGCTTTCATGAAACATGGTTTGAAAGGAAGAAATTTAGAGATTGGCTTTGAAAAAGTAACAAACGTGCTGACAAAGCATACTGCTTTCCATATTAAGCTTTTATTTCCCCCACCACCTTTTTTCTTTTGTACTCGTGACTTTATGGGGCGTTTTTGTTTTCTGTTTATCCGTTGTACCAGTGTTATACACCATGTCAGTTTGCATTGCAGTACTTGTAATTTGTTATGACTTGTAGATCCACAGAATTAATGGCAAATACAGCTTGCATTCAAGTACAGGTGTTGTGTCTTATTCTTTGTACTTACTTTAAAGTTATTTTAGTTTATATCTTGATTGTTACTCCTTGAGAATCTGGGTTCTATCCTTGAGTTTTTTTTCACTTGAATCTGTATGAACCATGATAATGGGTGATAAAAGTTTATCACCTAGTGGCACAGATGTGATCCATGTCAGCAAAATTTACCAAAGACCACACTCTACCATAACCACCGATTTGTCTTTATATGTGTGAACTAGTACATGCACTAGAAATGACTAGATCTGCAAATAATTGTTTCTACTAAATGTGAAAAGATATTAAAAAAATATATACCCAAAATTGTTATGTGGGAGAAGTGATTATTTTGAAATAATGTTTTGTTTCTATTTCATAAATTTCATAACCTGCTTTAATTGAAACAATATTGTGTTTGCTGTATTTTTCAGGAATCTAACATACTGAATACATGTACATTACAGGAATCTAACGTTAATATTGAATACATGTACATTACAGAAATCTAACATTGAATACATGTACATTACAAGAATCTAACATTGAATACACGTACATTACAGGAATCTAACATATTGAATACATGTACATTACAGGCATCTAACATTGAATACACGTACATTACAGGAATCTTAACATATGGAATACATGTATATTACAGGCATCTAACATTGAATACATGTACATTACAGGCATCTAACATATTGAATACATGTACATTACAGGAATCTAACATGGAATACATGTACATTACAGGCATCTAACATATGGAATCCATGTATATTATAGGAATCTAACATATTGAATACATGTACATTAGTGATTGGGAAACAATGAAGTTACATATATATGTATTTGTTTTCTTTTTCAGTAACAATAATAGTGATTTTTGTCTAATTATTATTCCTTACCATGATGTTCATAAAAATTTTTTGAAAAGAATTAATTTCTCAAACTTTCTTTTCCAGTTTCAAACATTCTCTGAGAGGATAGCAAATATCAACATTGATGTGATTCATCAGATTAAACAACAAGAGGAAACTCCTGGGGTAGGTATTTCATTAGCTTTGGGACTTGACAAATCCCTGACATTTATCCTAGCTAACTACAGGGGTAGGTATTTCATTAGCTTTGTGATTATATAAACCCCACACCTTTAGTCAGGTAACTCTTGGGGTGGGTATTTCATTAGTTTTGTCATTAGACAAATCTTAAACAATATTGCAGAGTGTTTTTTAATCTTTTGATTGTTAGTTTCTCAGATATGTAATTTAGCTATTTTATAATCAGGTCCACTGGGATGAGACACCCCCCTCCACCATGATAGGTATTCTGTTGAAGAAAGATTTTCATTTGTGTTATGTGTAGGCTCGTACAATAATAACAAGAGAAAAGAGTGAAGTCAACAAACTTTGTATATTTTAACAAAATAATTTATTTCTGTAGAAAACAATGTAAAAATTGGAAATAGGACTTACAGTTTGTGAATATAATCCAAAATTTAATCCTAAGAGTGAAAAAAATGCAAGTCCTATCACTAACTAGTTCTAATAGAATCCAGGTTTGAATCTTGACGACGTTCCGATATGGAAGGCGATGACCTCAGACGTGATCGTTGTACAGATGGCAACAATTCCTCAATTGAATCACAGTTTATGTTTCCGTATAAGTCCAGAATAAATTTCCACTGAATTTCTTTCTCCCAGAATTTTTATAAAAAGATACACTTGTTTGGTTTTCTAGAGAATAAATTATTAAATTCCAAAAACAAATGAACTTCAAAAACAATTTGGCTTCAACAATTGAAACCTCTCGAGCCCTCAAGGTTTTAAAATACAACTGACTGAAAAGCTCTCAGAAAGGTTATTAAACCCAATTAAAATATCATCCCGTTCTTGCGTGATAGGTCACGTGGTCTCTTGACACTTGAACAATGCAATAGAAAAAATGAAATTTGTCACGTAGCATGAACAGCTCTATCTAAGAACCAGACTCTCACTCAGAAATAAATTTAAAAATAAAACATTGTTTATTCAGACTAACACGTAGGAAGAACTGACCTTGGCAATAGCCAATAATTTTTGCATAGTGTTCACAAACGGTGTACCAGAGTGAGCTAAAATTATGCTAATGTAACATCTTTCACGTTTTAGATAAACAGAATTATTGAAAAAGAATATCGAATCCCATGAAAAAAATAATCATTACAATAAAATGTAATGAAACAAAAATAAAATAAAATAAAAAAAGAATTTTAAAACTAACACATAAGCAATTTAACTACATATACGTAACATTTGAAATACCAGTAATACATTTTATATAAAACCTCCATTCTCCAGCATGTACAGCTTTTAGTTTATTTCCTAATTTTGTTTTTTATTTTTATTTTTAATTGTATGTGCTGTTTAAAATTGAACTTCTGAAGCGCTTATCAGTCTGAAGTTTTGTATTGCGTTTTTCGGTCCTGGTGTGTTTTCTCTGCCTGTCTGTCTTTATTTAAAAACATAAATGGAGTCTTTAAAACAGACGTGTGGACAAAGATTATTTTTTGTTGTTATTTTGAAAGAAACGGTAAATTAAGTCTGTTCATTTAAGTATACACAATACCCAGGGGAGGCAGTTCTTTTAAATTTCTCACAGAATTCATATAAAAAATGATACAGAATTCTAAATTTTATCTGTGGGCAACTACTCCATATTGAAGGTACCTTCCTTGGGTCCCATGTATATTTTTACTGGAACAGTCCTCACCATACAGTGAATCTTTGCAATTTTATGGAAACAACAAAGTTTTATAGTGGCCTTTGTGTATGAGGGATGGAATATCTGTAACTTTTGTTTACTGTTTTTATGGGATTGACAGAAGAATCCTTGAAATCATGGGCATTTTAGGAACTTTACTATTTGACTATATTGACTATATATATTCGATAGACATTCTGATGCACATAATCCATTCATCCAGTACCAGGGTAGTAAAAGTGTCCTTCAGCATTTCTTAAAAGTGTTACTAGTTATTTTTTGTATTATGCCTGCATACAGTGTTATCTATCAGAAGTATCCAATAGCATAAATTTCTTACTTACATTTCAGGAGACTGGGACCTACTTCTATCAAGCATTGGAAAACTGGGTTGAACTGAATTGTACCAAACACTTCAGTAAGTACCAGGCTGTTCTTTTTATTCTGCACATTTTAATATTGAAAATGTATATAGCTTCAATTGGGGCTTCAAGTTTGTTAACAAGAGAAGAATTTGTAACCCATGGAACAAATAAATAATTTTGATACAGCTTTTTGCAATATTGCACTTGTATTTGGATCTAGCAGTTGTTTGGGTGGTAGATGTTTTATGTCACTGCAAGACAAGTAACTCTTTTAATGTGGAGTCACTTGCAGTAAAGTGCCTTTCCCATGGATACACTATGGAAGCAGACCCAGCTGGTCTGATGGTAGGATTCAAAGTCACAAAAACTCTTTTGGTTGCAAGTTCAGAATAGTAACCACAGCTCCTGTCTCTGTTAGTCTCCTATTGTGACATTTGAGAGGGTGCGCTGAGCCTGTTCTACACCTTCCAGACTGCAGTGATAGAGAAAACTAAAATTTATTGATACATACAACATATTGTATTACTCAAAGCTTTCTCACATGCAATTTTACTGTTATGCAGAAACTAATTCATTAGACTGGTGTAAGATTATTTAATTGTTCAAATATATATTATTTTTACTATTTCAAAGATAGCTGTGTGTATTTCATGTCTTCCAAAATGATCCCCCGGTGTATCACCTATCTAGCATTGATGTCTTTGGCCATCTCTTCTCCTCTGTCTCACCTTATGGTTGAATAGAAATAAAAATGCATGCAGATTTTCACCATACAATGTAATTTTTCTTGAACCTGTGTTTCACAGATGAGACAAAGGTATGACATTTCTTGTAGTTGTGCTATCTGCATCAATTTTTTTTGAGTTTTCAATTACATATTTTGGAAATCATATACAGTGGTAGTACATCATAGCATAATGCAAGTGAGACATTGTACTTTGCAAGTGAGACATGGTAGATTGTAAGTGAGACATGGCATTTTACAAGTGAATACTGACTTTTGCAAGACCTTTCATTTGAGATTCTAGTTAACCAAATGATTTTGGCATAATAAAATGATCTAGTAAATTTATCAAGCTAAACATTTTAGAGTGGACACATTGACAAATAGATTGGGAATCTTGAAAGACTTAGTTTTTTTGTTTCATTTATTTGCAACATCATTTAAGTGCTCAGTTTACTGTCAGAGTATTTATTTATGCAACTATTATGCAGTATTTGTTGTTTTTCAGCTGACTTCTATCACCTAATCCATGACAAGGTCCAGACCTTCCCACAGCTGGTGCATCATGAGGTTTATAATTTATTTTATCCTTTCTTTCACACGCATGCATAGGTAACGGTCAAAAGTAAAGCATCTCTTAGTGGTGACCTCCATATGGTTAATACCTGTTCAGAACGGACTCTTGCCCATGAAGGATATGTTTTTAATCCCTTGAGTGTCATCCATGAACAGGTTTTAAATACTGCCTGATTTACAAAGCTGACGTGATGACTTTGAATATGGTTGTCCTGGACAACAAGTTCTCAGATGCTTAGGCTCCAGCATATAGGAAAAGATCCATTAGAATTTGGAGTTTCAGAGTCTAGACTAGACACTTGGGAATCCTGGTTTTAATGTTGCCAGTGCATCACAAAATTTTAAGTTTAGATTTATGACATATGTTTGGTCAGACTTGAGCTAGACTGTAATTTTGGTCAGTTATTTTGTTAAAGAAAGACATTAGTCTAAACTGATATATAAATTGTGTTGATGAAATCCAAACTGGATGCAGGGACTGTCTAAGCTGAGACTTGAGGTAGGTTGATAAAATCCAGACTGGATACAGAGACTTTCTTAGCTTTGATGTGAGTTATGTTGATAATATCAAGACTTGGATACAAAAACTGTCTAAGCCTTGACTTAAGTTATTCTGATAAAGTCCAGACCTGGATACAGAAACTGTCTTAGCCTAGACTTAAGTTATATTGATGAAATCCAGACCTAGATGCAGAGACTCTTTCTGTCTAGGGCATAGGATTTTTCCTCTACTCAGCTTCCTAGAATGGAGGCAGTTGCCATTTGTAGTTATAAAGTAAAACCTTCTATAACATGATATTGGGTTCAGGAAAGTGTTATATAATGTATCATGCAATATGAAGACAAGTCAGTAAATATTGTTACAATCAATAAAAAATGAATTTGCTTGGTATTATAGTGTTAATTATGTCTTTCATATCAAGTCAAGATAAATGGGGGTAGAATAAAAAAGCTGAAGGACATGCAAATCCTGCTGTCATGGTCACATGTCAGGTCAGCCCATTTCAATTGACCAGTCAAACACTATTTTAAATATTATTATGTAGGTAATATAATTATAGTATCTTACACTAATCAGTAGTTTATCCTACTCATTCATAAGTGTCATCAAGTATAGCAATAAAACCAAACAAAAGGCATCCTCTGTACATGGGGTACACTTTCACAGATAGGGTTCATTATGGAGAGGCGAGTTTCAAAGTTTAAATTACTAAATAGGCACACAGAGGTTTGCACAAGGATGAGCAGAAATTTCGCTATTACTTGAAATGAAATCACAGTGTCAATATTTTACTAAGTAGAATAAAGAAAACTTGGGTTTTGACTTTATTGCTTAAAATAAATGTCTAAACTTTTTATTAAAAGAATCTTGTTTTGTTCTGAATCAGCAGTAGCACTAGAATGTATCCCTATTCACATTCAGTTGACATAATACACATAATATACAGTGTTTTTGCTGGTACAAATGTGATTTGTGTTGAAATAAATGAGTAATGTTTTCAACCATCTTTCAGGGATTGGTTATTTTGAAATTAAGGCAGTTTATATAGAAAAGCGAACAGTTTCATTAGTAAAAACTTTCTGTCAATAATTATTTCCAATGTGATTATAAAACAAGTATTCAACCATTTAACACTGTCATCTCCCCCTCTTCCCTCTGTCTATATCCATCCCATTGATAATTTTTCAGAGATCTCTCTATAACTTGCACCAATGCTTATGCTGCAGTCAGTTTTTGGATCCTGTTGTGCGAGTTATTGAGGGAGTGATACATGTGGCAATAACCAAAACAATTGTTGAACAACAATCAGTAAATTTTCCTGACCTTTTCAGTACTTTATGCACAAAATAGTTTGTTTCACTTATTGAGGGATATTCTTTAGGGACATAGTTTATTGCTTATCAAAGGACTGATCGATGATCAGCCACCAGTTAGTTGAACACATGACGATCAACTGCCAGGCCCTGTTGTACAAAAGTGTCTTTATGTTGAGTGTCAGTAAAGCAGTGCCAGACAAACACAAGGAAGAATTATTAGGATCATTGTTTATAGTTAAATACAAATAGGTTAAGATGACATGTTTGTAAAAATAAGTGATCAGTACTATTTACAATGAATACTTACAAATGGAAGCAGTTGAAATTTTATTTTTTTAAGCAAAATTCATTTAAACAAAGATTAACTTTTTTCTTCAAGAATATACAACTCTCCCAGAGTTGAAAAAAAATCAAACACTCATTTGCGTTGGGATTGAAATTTTGTAGTACTTCCAAAATTCAGGAGAAATTAGTGAAACTCATGTAATATTAATGAGCCATACCATGACCATGTCATATCAGAATTTGTGTTAGAGCAGGGTTTCGCTCTATTGTGGTTCTAAGTCAGGCTTTTGTATTTGAACGCTAGTATTAGCATCTTTGCTTGGTCCTGGGCGGCCAAATGGTGTAAAGTTCTTGGCCAAATGTGGATACGTGAGAAAGCCTGCAAATAGCTTTCTTTGCGTTGGTGGTTCTTCCCGGGGTTTGCCTGGGTTCTTCATCAACCAGTTATGCTGGCTGCCATGTATAGCCTGTCATGTACTGAGAAATGGCATTAAACACCAAAACAAGCCCAACAAAAGCATTACTGTCATAGAAGCAAAATGAAAACTTTGTAAATATGGCATGAAGTTATAAAAATCTACACATGCACTGTAATGCAAGTTGAAGAGTGATGGCATTGTTTCTTCCCCAAAATCCCCTGATTCACATGTAGTTTCTGATCCATCATTATCAGTAGTGTAATTTATCTAATTTCAGGACTTCTTGGTTGAGTCCCTTCAAATCCACCTACAGATACGAGATTGCCAGGCTCTGGAACCTCTGTTGGAGTAAGTAGTCACTTCTGATTATAGTAGTAGTAGTAGTAGTAGTAGTCTGTCTCCTTTGAAAAGCCCAGGGAGCTTGTGTGATGTACATGTTTTGAAATGATGGGCTTGGTCTAATCCTTGGGAAGGCTTTCTTAAAAGCATCTTGAAAACTTTTTACTTTTTGTACAAGTCAGGAATGGGCTTACTGTAACACATGGGTTTGGGGCTGTTTAGGCAAGAATTATGGCAAATGATGTTTAGCTTATGTTATCCTTGTAAGATTACAATTGTTTAGTGGAAATGATGTTAAGTTATTGTGACTAATTAAAGATTACCACATTTTAACAGAATTACAGTAAAAGATTTGATGCTAAAATTATCCCTAAAAGATCACCACTTTCAATAGAGAATTATAGTAAATGATGTTTAAATAGGCTAATGACATTCCAATAAGATTACCACTGGTAGACAGTTACCATAAATGATCTTAAGTCAGTGGTATCCAAATAAGATTACCACTGGTAGACAGTTACCGCAAATGATCTTAAGTCAGTGGTATCCAAATAAAATTACCCCATTTTAGTAGAGAATTGCAGTAAGTGATGTCAAGCTACTCTTATCCTTAAAAGATTGCTACATTTGCTGACCAATGCAATATGGTATTGCTCCTTTATGGCTGTTATATCTCAGAACAAAGAGGACATTGGAAAAATGTGTAGACAAGAATGCACATGCCTGGTTTGGTTGCAGATTACTATTATACCATGAAACCTGACTTAACTGATGTCTTAATATAGAGAACACCTGTTCATAATAGATACACATTCATAAGTTAACCTTTTTATACAGGACACTTGGTCATACAGGAAAGGATTTGTATGTCCTTTTTGTTATGTGCTTTATCATTTGTAGCCAGTACAGAGAATACACCTGTCCATAAAGGACAGAATTGTATTGTCATTATTTTTTCTGTGTTGATTGCTTTCACTGTAGTATGCAGTCTTAATCTTTGAATCAATACATGCAGAAGTATAACAATATAACAATGAAGCTGAAATACTGAAGTAAAGTATACTGACATTCCAAAATTTCTCTGTCTTGTACAGTGGAAGCAGTACTTTAGATATTCAAAGATCATATCAGTGTTGTCCTATTTCAGCCTTGTGGTCCAGCTGGCAAGGGACCTGCAATCCGACTTCCATGTGCATTTTTATCAGTTCTTTGACATCCTCGTGAGGCTTTTGAACTCCCACCCCCAGGATACAGAGCTGCTGGAGAAAATATTCACTTGTCTTTCTTATCTAGTCAAGTTCCTTTGGCGATACATGCTGAGGGATATACAGGATGTGTACAGGTGAGTAGAACAAGACTGTTCAGAAACCACAAAAATCAAAGAACTGAATAGAGTACGCATCTGAACCTGACAGAAACTTACCTTGTGTTATTCAGGATGGTTCTCACAAAAGGACTGTCATTCTGACATCAGTGTTTATGCAATCAAAGCAAAGTGGTTAATAGTTTGTTATGATGAATATTTGACCTAGAGTGAAAATAGTTTTTTTGTGGGTCATGTATGTTTTATCATAGTGATTGATGTATAATATCATAAACTGCATAAAAGGTGACTGATGGAAGCAACCTTTTTCCTTTTTGCCCTGGAATGCATACCATCATGATGGTAAAACTGTGAAGGTCTTGGGCATTTTAAAAGCGTGCAG
Source organism: Megalonaias nervosa (assembly GCA_016617855.1). Lineage (NCBI taxonomy): Eukaryota > Metazoa > Mollusca > Bivalvia > Unionida > Unionidae > Megalonaias > Megalonaias nervosa. The sequence continues at coordinate 46,538 of JAECUM010090690.1, forward strand.
TATGTATTGAAAATTTGTGTGGGCTTAGATGTTCTTTTTCAATGACATTTATACAAATTATTCTGAGTGCAATCTGATTTTCGAGTCTATACAATTTTGGAGCCTTGAGTTCCCTGCTAATAGTCGACAGACCAGTAAATAAGAATGCACTGACAAGGAGAAATAAAGATGCCTTTTTATATCCCCTTCAACCAAAGTTGGGTGGGTATACTGGAGTCAGCTTTTCTGTCTGTCTGTCCATCTAACTTTTGTGTATTTAATATCTCATGAACCCGTTGAGATAAATTCAAGAAACTTTTGCTTTTATATTTTGTCTAGATATTGTCTCCTGTAAAAATGGGGTCTGATAAGAGTTCAAATGCATATATACCAAGTTGACAATAGCAGTGAATATTTTACTGAAAATTGGTTTAAGTTATGGAAAATTATTGACCTCCATATGGAGATTTGTAATTCTGCTAAAGTAAGGTTATTGTATTAGTTTTATAGAAGAAATTGAAACATCTTACAACACACGATTCACTAATACTTCATCTCTTTTTAACAGAAAGATGTCAGCCTTACTTGATAGTCAGTACAAGGAGTATATCAGAAACTTCGCTGCTGAGAGTTTTGCATTCCTCATGAGGAAGGTAGGAGCTAACATCAGTTCAATTTAGAATGATTCCAAAAGCATGGTGTTAGGCTTTTATGAAGAGAAGGGCTTTATATCAGGAAGGTAGGAGCTCACGTCAAATCAATTTCTGATGATTCCATCAGCATGGTGTTAGGCTTTTATGAAGAGAAGGGCTTTATATCAGGAAGGTAGGAGCTCACGTCAAATCAATTTCTGATGATTCCATCAGCATGGTGTTAGGTTTTTATGAAGAGTAGGGCTTCTTACGCTCATATTATTATTGGTGTCAATCTGAAAGTAGCTTTCTCTTTTGTTAATTAAAATCACATCACGACAATAATATTTCATCAAAGATTAACTAAATTACATGTAATTGATATGTATCAAGCTCCCTTTCTTGAAAAAAGAGAAAGGTAAATAATCAGTATTAAAACATCACATGGCAGGATGAGAATGATCATTGTACTACATAACCTGAATGATTTTTTGTAGATTTTGTTTGTTTTCTTGGTCATTGATGGCCAGTGTTTACTATGTACTTGAGTGTTACATAGTTCCCACAGGTATTTAATATAACAGTTGGAATTGTATGGATCTCCTCCGTTATAATGCAGTAGTTAAGTGTCCATAAAGGTTGCATTATACTGAGAGCCATGTTATGTACTGAACTGCGATATATTGAGAATAGTGTAATATATCAAGCTGTAGTATAGCAGGCATTATCAAAGTTTGTTAAATGATGGTGTTTTGAAAAGGAAATGAAGATACAATACTAATTGTCACCTGTTTTCTGTCAATGCATATTACTATACACTGGTCTGATTTGAGTGATGGGGTCCATAAAAATACCATCCATCCAGAATCACATTATGATGAAGCATGTTAAAATGGGGGGAGAGCTGTATATTGAAAGGCTTATAGATAAACTTCTTTTTTAGTAGGTGAATGGACTATGTTCAGTCACACATACGTTGCAGTAATTTGTTAATACGATATTTTCATTTGTTACTTAAATTCAATGATTGAGGAATGGAATGTATTCTTTCCACAGAAGGGGTTATATTTGTTTACACAGAAGGGGATATATTTGTTTCCACAGCGGGGGTTATATTGTTTCTCTGAATCCAGTCCTCTTGAAAAAAATGTATTTATGTCTACACATCATGTAGTGAAGGGAAGCAAATCTTACAGTTTGCCTTCCCTTTCTGCCTACAAGATGGCTACTGTTATACCTGTATGTAACTGTAATCAATTATTCATCTTTTGCTAAATGGATCTCCAAGAATCGAATTTGTTATATATTTAAATTCATCCATCCTCTTTTTTTCAGGTGACTTTTTTCAGATTTAGCATCTGTCATACCATTCATTGTCAGATGTAATTTTGGTTGGTAACATACAATTCTCAGTGATGAAAATGTTTAAGCACTGTACATTTAAATGATTACACTTCTATTAATTTGGTTAATGTGGATTTAGATTTAATTCCATGATTTATATGTTGTATGCACTTTGTTTTTCTTTTCTTCCTCATTACAGAGATGACCATAATGTGTATGAAGTGTAAACAGTTCAGAGTTGTGAGGATGTACACATTTTATGTCTCCTATGTACATATTGCTCATAAGCATACACTTGCAATGTATGTGCTCATTTTTTGGGCATACACCATCCTTCTATCAGTCTTGATCCCAAAAGTAATTCAGAAAATGATGGAAACAGACTGCAAAATAGTTCTGATGATGAGACAAATCTGGATCAGTGATCTGCTTGCCTTCGCATGAGATTTACCTAGTTAATTCATAGCAATCTCTACCCTTCTTATGCAGCCAAGGTTGACACTATTCCATCAGCATCCCTTGAAAATCTTCCTTTATGCTTGGCTCTTGTCATGGACAAGATGGGGTTCAAAACTTCAGTCAGGGAGAGGACTGCAAAAGCTTGAAGGCCCTTCAATCTGTAGGCATATGAAGAAAAATGGCATGTTTTCAGTGACTGGTGTCACATCAGTGATATTACACTACTCTACACCTCCATTTCCCAACTTTGTAACTTCTTTGAGACAAGAAGTTAACCCATATCACATTAACGGGTTACTTTTCAATGATTTACAAACATTCAGACATCTTGGAAGGGATGATATTGCATGCTTGCTTTCTGGTTTCATCATCTCCAGACCACACTCACTTTATTTTCAAAATGGAAGCTCTCATGGGTCTCAACTTGTCCATGTTTGAGCCTCTTTCTTCCACCTCACTGAAGCATATATCATAAGACTTGCTTTCTGGTAGTACTAGCTTCATCATGCAGGTTGAGTGAACAACATGTCCTATCCATGGATCTGAACTACATGCATTTCTGTTCCAGCAGTTCAGTTGTAATGACTAACTTGGTTTTGTGTTTAAGAACAGGCTGCCATTACTGGGCTACCAATAAATTACTATTTGCTTCCTTCCATTGATCGATATGTTGATAGAAACAGATGTTATCAGAAGTGTACAGAAAATATCCATCAGAACCATCAAAGACTAGTCATACTGCTGAAGGCAAGAAAACAACACACAAGTCCACTTGGTTAAAGGGGGCTATCAGATCAGCATAATCTAAACTCTCTTAGGATCAGGTATGACTAATGAAAATTTTGGCTCATGAAATGCAAGCAATTTCCATGGGCCTAACCTTTCAACATAATGTCCCATTACAAGACTTAATGTCCAGGCTAGTTTCTTCAGCTTCTCTTTTTGTGAAATGACCTATCAAAGGAAAGCACTGAATCTTGTTGGGCCAGTGGTAGCCACCCAGACAGTAATCATACCCAATTTATGAAAGCACAATGTTGGACCTAGGTGGGAATTTACCGCTTTTGCTGGATTCACCTGGAGAACTTTTGATAGTAAGATGATAATCAAGCACAGAATCACACTCTCATGTGCATTAACAAATTGTCTTTGGTTGTGCTAAATTTATGTTACGAAAAGTGTATCCTTTTATGGAACAGCAATATTCTGGCTACAGGACACAGATACAGGAAGACTGCTCAGTCTTTCCTTCTTTTCTTATCTTTTCTTGTATTGCGAAAGTTATCAAGTACTGTTTTTGATGGAGAAAGCAAATTTTTAAAAAATTAAATTTTGTTTCTCCAATAATACTTACCTGATCACATTTTTAAAAATCGCTTCAACTGTTCCTCACAATGCAGGCATCCTACAGGTATATTGGTGTCAGTCTTGTGGGTAAAATGAAGGGCTGAATTCGGAGGTATCAGTAAGTTATCCTAATGTAAGTATAATCTGGTAAGTGTTATTGGAGAAGTATAATCTACTAAAAAATTTGCTTTCCATATGGATTGTTGTTCATTTGGTCTTTATATTTGTGCTTTGTAGCAATCATGAAAAATTGACATTCAGTAAATAGTGAATTCACTGTATTACACAGCATGATTAGCTAACAGTATATAAATACTTATACTGTTTTCTCTAACATAATTAAATTAGTTCTGGGAAAACCAATTCTTGCAAAGATGCGCTTTCATTATGTTTCTGTTTCTAGGCCAAAGAGCCAAGCCAGTTGTTTGACTTTATGCTACTGGAGTTGAGTAAGGAACCAGATGTGAGTATAAAACTAATGATAGTAATGTTGGTTTATCAATCTGTCTGTAAACAAGGCAGATTTCACAACATAACTTTAGTTTGCTGCCATCTGTTTTTTTCAAACTTCATGTGTTGCTTAACCATGGTATAGGCAATAGTCTATCAGTTTGACTAGGTCCAAGGTCAAGGTTGCAATAGTTGAAATGTTATTTTCCTATCTGAATGGTGTCAAGTTTTCTAGGCCTAATTTTCATCAAACTTAATAGGTAGACTACACTTGGGAAGGGGCAGCTCCCTATTATGTGTAAGGGGAACCATGGCAGCTCAATGGTTTGTATGTTGGACTCGCAACTGAAAAGTTGTGGGTTTGATTCCTACCATTGAACCAGCGTGGGTTGGCAGTCATGGTGTGTCCTTGGGCAAGAAACTTTACTCAAGTTGCCTCAACACTAAATAACTAATAGCACCAGTTCAAAATATCCTTTTTTCTTCTAATGCTAGGGAGTTGAAATGTCAAGGTCATGAGCAAATCATGTAAAAAAAAAATCTGCATGATAAATGAAGTTTTTAGGATCTAATTTGTATTGAAATCCCTTTCTGTTTATTCCTGAGCCCAAAGGTCAAAGTTGCAGGAGTTAAATTGCATTTTTGGGTTCCATAAGAAAAGTCTACATTCCTTTAAAATGCTTCAATGGCTTAGGTGGGCATGCTGGACTCCCAGTTGAAAGGCTGTTTGTTCAAATCTACCATCAGAGGCTGCAGGTGTGAATTTTGCTTTTAGATAGCCTTGAGTCAACTACTGTGATGCGTCTCTGAACATAGCACTTTACTCCAATTGCATGACACTAAATAGCATACTTGTTTTGCTGTGCCATAAAATGTCAAACTAAAACCAACTATTTTCCTTAAGATTCCATCATTATTTTTATCAGCTTCATAGGTTTGCAATACACTTGAGGATGGGCAACTCCATATAGCCTGTGAACAATATATAAAAGGTCAGGGTCACTGTACATGTAATTGTTTATTTAAATTAATTTTACATTTGTAATAGTTGTGATTGGTCAATGGGATAAGTTTCTTCTGATGGCCTTTACACAGTTTAACTGTAATACAGTTCCATATGTCCTCATTTATATACTGTGTTTGAATGCAAATTGCACTGATTCTGTATTGCAGGTGGGCTACAAGGGTAGGCACCATAGCAATAGTATCCACAGTTTAACACTAATACAGTTCCTTATATTCTTATTTATGTACTGTTTAGATATTTTTACTTGAGCCTGTATTTGACTCTTAATATGACAACACATTTATTTTGATCAGCATTGCAGTATATACCAATTATAACAATTCTCTTTTGGTCCTCACATTACTTTGTGGTATCCTTAATTTCTTTTATTGTAATCTGACCTCCACATGGATGTCATCTAGCATATTGTAATGTGTTCAAGTTTTATGCGGTTTTATAAACAACCAAAATTAAATTGCTTGATTAAGGGGCAATACTATTACCAATTTGTAATTACAATACTGTAATGGAGGTATTCCTGTCAACTAAAATTAAATACAATATATAATTTGTGGAGTTCTCATTTGGAGTCACATGGGCAAAACACATTGTATAATGACCAAGAAGGGCACATAAACCTATTTCCAGTAGGTTTCGGTTTATATAAGGTTAGACTTTTTGTTGAAAATAATTATAAATGTATAACAGTGTAAGCAGGTTTATACTTATTTTTAAAAAAATATTTGATTGTATTGAATTGGATTTATATCATTTATTCTGGCAGTGGTTACAATAGCAATGACGGTGACAGTGTCAGCAATGATTGAATTAGATTTGGTATCACATCCAAACATATAAATGATGAGTCTTTGCCTTTGATTGGCAGAGTTAGACTGTATTTTTTTAAACACAATATGATTAAACTTGTTATGTAGGTGGACATTTATATCATCAAGATCTTGGATTAGTTTGATGATGAGCAGCATACATATGTAGTAATGAGATGATCTTGCATTTGGTCTATTGAGCTTGTGATCATTCTAGAATCTGTGTGTAAGCTCAGACCATCAAGATTACAGATTATTTTGATTATGTGTGAATGCTGCGCATATTAATTAGGCCTGGCTGAGCTTGTTACTACTCTAGAGGTTGGATCAGACTGAGCAGATGAGTACAGCAATGTGTGTCATCAAGTTCTTGGATGAATTAGATTATGAACAACATCTACACATAAAAATGAGTCATTTTGTCATGTGATATTGGATAAAGTTTGAGAAGCTGTGTATTAGATTCAGATTTTGATCAAACTGTGCATGTAGGCTTATAGATCTTTGGGACGTTTTGTGATCATGAGTGAAATCCTACTTATGGATGACTTTTTACAGTTGTCATCTAAGCAGTATCAGGCCTGCTTTGTCCACTTGTTTATATAAATAGCTATGAAACCTGGGGAGGGAGAGATAGCTGCCACATTTTGACAGTAGAATGCAGAATCTCTGTGTTAAATAACCTTGCACTCTTAACTTCTTCAACTGAAAATGAAAACATAGCTGCATCAGGCACTGGGGGATGTGGTGGGAACATGAGACATAGAATATTCCTGAGAATATTTTATCTGTTATATATATATATATATATATATATATATATATATATATATATACTGTGCTAGTACTATCTCTACATTTGTTACATCTTTGTTTATACTAAATGTGTTTGACTGGTGTTTGTTTTAATCTGCTTGTGAAATACAAGAGTTATCCAATGGCCTGTTGTCTAGTGTCTGCCTGTCCATGAGCACAGTTCTTTTATTGCTACTCTTCCTTAACTATTGAGAGTACTGGCCTCAAACTTTACACTCACATTCAACCAAGGGTCTAGTTGATGTTAAGTGAAAATGATGCCTCTTGGACATCGGATATGATCACAGTTATGGCCATGTTGAGAACTTTATTGCTACTGTTCCAGAATGGATGGTTGTATTGATGCTGGGTTTCACTACAAGGCTCTTTATGATGTCTAGTTGGTCCTGGGTGAAAATAGTACTGATCTGACATCTTATATGGCCATCAAGGTGGCAGTCTTGAAAATATTGTCATTACTACGTCATTTAAAGGGTTGGCCATCTATTAACATGGTATTTCCACAAAATGATTTTCACTATATGTGTTAGTCTTAAATGAAGATGATACTGATATGTCTGGTGGACATTGTGAAAGTTCTCATTACAGTTCCTTGTCTTGAATGGCTGGTCATACAGACATTTCTTAAAACTTAAATAAAAAACTTCATCATGCAGTATGTAATTGCCCTTATGTTAAAATTATGCTGATCCAACCTCAACACAGGGCTCGAAATTAACAGTAGTCTGCGAGCTCATGGTTAGTAAATTTCCTGTTGGACTAGTAGTAGTTTTCATAATTTCTGTCAGGCTAGTAGTTCTCATAATTTGTCAAAATAGTAGTTATCATAATTTGCCAGACAATTAGTTTTCATAATTTCTGTTGGACTAGTAGCTTTCATAATTTCAGTTGTCTGATGGCTAGTAAAATTTCAGTTGTAACTAGTCAGCAGAACTTGTAAATGTCTCATTCTGCTAGTCCTTCTGGCTTCAAAGAAATTGATGTTAACCAATGAAGATGTCTCAAGAAGTGGAGTAGTTTTGTTCATTACAGCTTGTTTGCAAATACAGTATAGGCATATTCATTATTGATGTAATTTATGTTCCAGAAATGTGAGGGATGTGGGCGTCTGATATTTGAAATGATAAAGGGGGTCAAGAACCAATTCCACAGCTGTAGTAGCAAGGTAAGTGTCCATAGATAATTTACTTAACATTGACAGTATCAAGCCCAAAATGTCTGATCCTGTGTGGGAATGTTATGTCAAATGAAGAAGGGTTCCATTATTAACAGTAAATGTACTGTAATATTAAACTGTAATGATCATAAGATGCTATTATTATTATTATTATTATCATTATTATTGGGTAGTAAGATTAGCAGCATCCTAATGTACATTAATGATGTAAAAATTTATTGTTTGACATCGTATGATGGTGAGAGGAGCATTAGTTGGCTGCTCCATAGATTGTCCAGATTTGTAAATTAAAAAATAAAACAGCCCTCCATGAATGAACATTTGTAATACCCACTTTGAATGGGTCTGTAAATGACTGTATTGACCTGTAGAATAGAAAACATCTTTACTATGTTGTATAAATCACCTGCATATCTTGGTCAGTTTTAATTTGATATTCTTACACATAATCAAGTTAAACTATGCATATGTTGGCATAGTCTGATAAGTTTAGATTAAATGCAGTACTCATAAAAAAAAACCACTTTGTGTTTTCAAATTTCACTATAAACTGCCTTCATAAAGACATGAAATAATGACATCTGGTTTAAATAATAAAATTAGCAACATCTTGTAATTCTTGTGCTGTTGCTGATTTCAGGTGTAGTCTAGCTTAATGTGTTCTCTTTTTTTTCCAGATCTTGCCCATGTTGCTGCAGAAACTTTGTATCACCCTGGACAGAAAGCTGGAGACTCCAAAGCTGGATGTGGTGGAGAGGGTGTTGGGCAGTATGATACAATCCATGGCTCACCATAGTAACAAGGAACACATGACACCCATGTGGCAATGTATTCTGGTCAGTAAAAACAGGAATTCTTGACAAATGTATAATTCTAGTTTTTAGCTCTACTGGTCATAGACCAGAAGAGTTTATGGGATAGTCTGTTGTCCATTGTCTATCTGTCTGTTAGCACAAGTGTATTGTTGCTACCTCTCCCAAACTACTTGGAGAATCACCATGAAACTTTACGTGCACAAATGGGATCTTGTTATAGCTATGTTTCCTTAATAGATGGTCATATCAACATGGGCTGTTCACTAAAAGACTTCTATCGTAATTGGTTGGTCCTAAATGAAAATGGTGCTGCTCAAGCATTTAACATGGCAACCTCAGTGGCATTCTTGAAATTCTTGTTATCACTACACTCTGTGAATTGTTATATCAGCTTAGGGTTTTCACTGAAAGGCTAGTTATTATGTCTAGTTGGTCATTAATGAATGTGGTGCTGATCTAACTTCCATTATGACTGCCACAATGGCAACGTTGAAAATCTTGTTATAGCTACATCTCATACATGGCTGGTTATATCAGTGTTATGCTTTCACCAAAAGACTTCTGATAGTGTATAGTTTGTCCAAAATGGAAGTGGTGCCAATCTGATATCCAGTATGGCCACCATGGCAGCCATCTTGAAAATCTTGTTATTACTTCTCCAAAATGGAAGGTCTCTTATCAACATGGGCTTCTTATAATGTCTTGTTATTCTTAAATGAAAATGGTGGTGGTGTGTCATCCAATATGACCACCACAGCAGCTAACTTGAAGATCTTGTTATTGCTGAAGAATATCAGAGATGGTCACAATGCAGTACATATCACAGTACTTAGTGATACAATGCATGTAGTGGTGTATATGAATATCGTACAGTTAACCAACAATACAATACATATTGTGGACTGCTCCGGTGGCCAAAGTGGTTAGAGCATCTGTCTCAGATGCAGGAGGTTGTGGGTTCAAACCCCAGCCGAGTCATACCAAAGACTTATAAAAATGGTACTAGCATCTGCCTTGCTTGGCGCTCAGCATTAAGAGGTAGTGTTAGGACTGGTTGGTTTGGCATCAGGATAATGTGACTGGGTGGGATTAATAATACGCAGAAGAACAGTACACAAATCTTGTATTAATTTTATTGAAGACACATAAAGCACTTTAGTTTCTCTTCTCAACTTTAATTCATATATATAGTGGTATGTCACTTCGTCTGCTACTGCATTGATGTACTGTCACACTCATGATGCAGTATGTATTATTCTTGTGTTAATAAATATATTGATGCAGTGTTACAGAAATATTTTTCTTTTGGCTAAAGTTTTGTGGCAATTATTTTATTTTCTAAGTTATTACTTTCTGTTGTGCCTCTTATCACTGGTTAGCATGCCTGACATTCAACTAAAATGGTGCAGATTCGAATCCTACCATCGATAAGCCTGGGTCAGAAACAATGGTATGCCCTTGGGCAATGCATTTGACTCCAACTACCTCAGCACTAAATAACCTATTTGTGTTGCTGTGCTGTAATATCACCAGATCTTCAAATGAGGACCTATATCTGCATCCTCTGAGTGGTCCCATACCTCGCAAATGTGGGCAACCTTGTTTGTGTATTGCTCAAACTTATACTGCGGTACATCTAGGATAAGATAAGGGGAGGTAATTATAATGGAATAGAATTATAATGGAATCAGGAGGAGTTCCTTTCTATACATACTATTTTGGTTGTCTATGTTGTATATGGAGGGAAAAGAATTGATACATATTTTTCCAGGAGGGCTTGATTCAGGAGGTATCAGAAGTTAATTCCTTATTCAATATGTTAATCATATCAGTTATGTATTCATTAAGAAATTGTTATTTAAGATAATTTCCTTTCTGATGACAGGACTCCCTGAACAGTTTTCACAGCTCCTGGCTGGCCTCCAAAGCCCCTGAGGAGAAGACTTCCTCAGTAGAAGCCTTAGAGAGACTACTGAGATTGACCAACCTCTGGATTACATACAAAAGAGGACTAGTGCTAAGTCAGCCAGACTCTTTAGCTAAGGTAGAAATGGATTCATCTGCAGTATAAACATTGTACATGTATGCATGCACGCACACATAACTGTTTCTTTTTATTGCCACTGGTCATAGATGGGAGGATCAAATGGGATGGTCTGTTCTGCTTCATCTATCCATCCGTTAACACAGGTTATTGCTGCTGATTCTAAACTCCTTGGAGGATTGCCATGATGCTTTGCACACACATTCATCCTAACTGAAAATGGCGACACTTGGACATCCAGTATGGCTGCCTCAGTGGTCATCTTAAAAATAATGTTAAAGCAAATGCTTATGAAGAGATGGCTATCTGATGCAGTTTACATACTGAATTACTTCTTAGGATTTCTAGTTAGTCTTACACAAAAATGGTGCCTATCTAATGTGCAGTATGGCCAACATGGCAGTGATTTTGAAAATCTTGTTGCTACTACTCCTAAACAGGGAGTTATGTTGACAAGGGGTTTTTACCAGCAGGCAAATTATGACGTCTTCTTGATCCTAAATGACAATGATGCTGATCTGACCTCAGTTATCGCATCCATGGCAGTCATCTTGAAAATTTTCTGGTCACTACTCCCCCTACATGGGATTTTCACCAAAAGACTTTGTATGATGTCTGGTTGGTCCTAAATGAAAATGGCTCCTATCTGACATTCAGTATTGCCACTATTTTAGCTATTTTGAAAATCTTGTTTATTGCTATAGATTGATATGGGATTTTCAACAGGGGACTAATAATAATAACTTGTTGGTCCTACTGTGTTACAAAGGCTGTCAAAACCAACAAAACATACAAACATCATCATTTATTTTACATATCACTGATAACTATCTCATATTTCATGGTATACATAACAGTGACAATTTATCTTATTATATATGTACTTCTGTCCTTGCCACTTCAGGTCTTCATTGGTTTCCTGAAAGGTCCCCAGTTGCCTGACAAGGTGGTAGAGGAGCTGTTGATAGATATATCCTCACTGCTTCTAACAGCTCACATACAGCTTTCTGTAGAAAACACAGCTAAACTGACATCACTAGTAAGTTGGAGTTCTCAACAATTTCCAAATTAAGCAATGTTGAATGTGAGAGTTGATGTCCCAGATACTAGTAACCTTAGTTTATATGCAAAGTTACTTCCCCTTTGCTTTTCCTTATTATATTGAGAGGTTTTCAACATTCATTCATATAGATCTGTAGTCACTTTGATATTAAATAGATGTAATGCCGACTGTGTTTCAGCTATAGTTGGGAGTAAGAAATCTGCTTGGGACACTGTATTTTCAGTAGCCATTTAAATAATCAAAAATTCAGACTTGTATTAAATAGCAGTTGTTACAGAGTTTATCAGTTGATTTGAATATGAGGCTACAGTGAATATACAGTCATAACTAGCTTGTAATTATTAACTCAATGTGCATGATCAACAGGCAGTTGGTCACTAATTCAGCCATTCTACTTTTACGTAGATACACATATAAATAAAACACAATTATTTGTGGGAGACAAGCCGCCTGATTCCTGCCTTCTAGTTTAGTATTTTCTCAGGTGGTGTCATTGTCAACAAATTCACAGTCATGTCTACAATGTCCCAGGTAGGCTTAATGTCCTAGCAGACACAGAATGTGCTTATCCATATGGAATGGTCCATTACCCTTAGTCTTCAGTTGCATCTGCATCTGCTTGGGGTGACCTCTTAAGACTCTGGATACCACAGGTAGCAATCTCAGACATACTTTGCCATCATGGAAAGGAGGACATAGGCGAAAGCAAAAATATCTCTGACCTTCTTGCCAAAATGGAATCTGCCATGCCTGAATAAAGCACTCTTTGAAACTCTGTCCAGAACTCTCTAACTCACCTTTCATACAATACTTGCTTTCTTGTCACTTCAGCTAAAGTAGATAGAACAAAGATATATGCCTTAGTGATCAAGTCAAACTGTCTGCAGTTCAGCAATGATGGTTTGTTTTCTCTTGTGGCAGACCATGTTTTCGTTGCCAAAATTAGTCCCTTGTCTTGAAATGGCTTTCTTCGTTGGACCTTCTTTCCAGAGGCATCAGCTGAACTATGTTAGGGCACTGAAGTGGTGTTTGAATGAGACAACACTCATCATAAGAGGGGATCTTGTTCTTAAAACTAAAAGAGAATGGGAAAATATTTCTTTTGAGGTTTCATCATTCTGGATCCAATGGATTATCTGCTGAGCATACAAGGAATGAAGCCAAAACTAGATTAATTTTTTATTCGTATTGGCTCACATGAGTAGGACAGTTGTTACCAGCATAGCAGTTGAATGTATCTGTTCCCTGGCTGTCATCATTCAAGCCGTGGGATAGAGGCAACTTTCTCACAGGGACCTTTCATCTCAAAGGCTCAATTCAATCAGGTTGGACCTGTGTCAGCAGCAAAACAGGCTACTTTGCCAAGTGTTTAGCACCATCATAACAGTAAAGATTACTCTTCTTCCACTGGATTTGCTGGAGTAATTTTTTTTCTAAACCATATTCATTCATTGACCGTGTGCTAGTCCCTGCCCAGATCTCACATGAAACTAGACACTACTTCATATAAATTATGAAAACAGAGTAAGGGCCTATTCCATGGTAAAGGGATGTAACTCCTTTTGCCATTAATCCTATGATTGGGAAATGTCTTTAAAAAAAACAATGCAATTTTTGGAGTAAAACAAATTTCTTTGATAGTATTTTCCTGGTCATAATATGAGCACACACCCTACTAAGACCTTTCCATAGCTACATCCCAGAAAAAGCTTGCACATCCACTCCATTAGCAACTGATAATTGACAGGATTTTATGCTTGTTCATCTCTAAGGGGAGATCACTTCAGCTGACTGTTTTAGCAAATAAGAAACATTGTAACACTTTTGTTGCTAAAAGATGTGATGAATGGAGGCCTTGATTTGCAGGGTAACAGATGTAAAACTAACGTTATTTTTAAGTAAATAGTATTGAAGAAACATTTTTTACTCTAAAAAATGGTTTCACAAATATGTGAATGCAAAATTTTGGGACTTGTCCATGTTTGAAAATTCGATGCAGACATATTTATGGCACTCCTATGATTTGCATTAGAATGTAGATACATATGGATTGTATTTATCCATAATTTAATATTATGTAGTATTTATCATTAGCTCCTCTAGCAAGAAATGTAGGTATGATTGGATAGTATGCATTCCATTTCCTTTTTCTTTTCTCAACAGGTTTACAAGAGAAACTTCCCACTGGCAGCAGTTAGCATATTTACAGCATCTTTGTTTGATTTGCCACTATTTGAAAAGGTACACCTTTCCATGCAGTATGGTTAATCCAGTTTTAAAAAACGAACATGAATGACACACTTGTGTTATGTGTGTACAACTTTATTTTGTCATGCTTCTACTGATAAATATTTAATTGTGATGATGTTTATGTCCAGTGTTGATTATATGGTAGACATATTGCATTTAGTATAGTGATCATACACAAGTGTTGGCCAGTGATTCAAGGAAAATTTGAACTTGAGTACTCAGTCTTAAATTATTTCTTAGTGCTCTGGCAAATGTTTGCACACAGAAATCTTGCATTCATTCTTTCATGAACAGATGAACAGTTAGTACATAATAATATTATACCAAATATCTAAAACAAAAGCTGTTTTAAACATAAACAAATCTGCCCTCCAGCAGCACATGCATTCCTAATGTTCAGTATGACTTACTTCACAAAGTCACACTGACGATACATACCAAACCAGTTAAAACTGACTTGGTAACATGTATCAAACCGGTTAAGACTGGCATGGTAACACATACCGGACCAGTTAAAATTCACTTGGTAACACATTAAACCAGTAAAACTGTTCCGATAATGTAATAATGCAAGATAATTGGGTTGAAGAGCTGTCAAAATTTGGAAGTGTTTCTTAACTGAAGTCAGTGTAAGGTGATGTTAGCATATACTCACTTATAAGTTGAGTCAGACTGCAAAACAACAAAGATTGCATAATGCACCTGCAGATCTGGGTCTTTTCTGTTTGTTTTATTGATTAGTCCTAACAGACTACACAGATCCAGATCTGCTGGCACTTCATGAAACAGCAGATCTCAGTCATTGCAGTTTGCAGTTGGACTTATAAGCGAGTACATATGATACATTATGTTATACATGAACAGGGATGGTCCTGGTTTTCAAAAAGTTGTCGCCCAAAAAATTGCCAACCTCAATATTTTGTCGCCAATTTTCAAAAAATGTTGCCAGAACAAGTAGTGAATATTTTTCCAAGTCTGTTAATGTAAAATGCAATGAAAATTGAACAAAATCGGATAGTTATTACTTTATTGACAACAAGCAATACAGCCATAATATTACAATATAAAAAAATTACATGACTGTTTTGCACTACTTCCATGGTCTTTGCATCCCGTATCACCGTTAGTGCATAGGTATGACTGTTGTCACCTGAAATAAATGCATTATCAAATGTAAAATATCAACTTTCCTGATCTCTATCTCTCTCTCTCTCTCTCTCTCTCTCTCTCTCTCTCTCATTTTTTAAAATAGAAACATCAGATATTAAAGCAAATCTATATTATGTATATTATTTTCCAAATAATAGTTTTGTAAGGAACTTTAGCTAATGACATTTTAATACTAAAACCCTATGATCGTACTTTGCAATGTAAGATAAGTGACATATAATGCGACCGTCGATTTCATGCATTTAGGAATTAAATGCCCCCCCCCCCCTTTTTTAATGGCTAGCTTCACGAAGTACACCTCTGTCAACCAGGAGTTCAGAAATTTATCTTTGCCGCGTTTTACATGCTTTGCTTTTAGTGAATTGCTTCCTAAATCCCAAGAATGATCACTGAATGCTGTAGATTTTTTCTCGAAAGCAAACTAGGATCTCCATTCCCACTAATGAAACTACATGAGTCAACACCTGGCATTAATGTTCCGTATATATATATAAACATTAATTACCATTATGAAATTAAAAGAACGAAAGAAGAAACATATTATGGAACATATATGCCCCCCCCCCAATAATTCGGAATAAATATGTTGTTTAGTAAGCAGTGTTGTATGCATATATGAGTTAACAATAAGGAAATAAGGGGGGGTATACAATGTGGGAAATTGTTATCACATGTATGGTAGCTTGAGACCACATTTGAACTGTTAACATAAATTCACGCCCATTTTTAGGCATTGCTAGTTATAACAAAAATAGGCATTGTTTATTTGTCAATCAGTTGCTAGTGCTTTTACTCACTGAGAACAGGCGGTTTCTTTGAAGTATGTCGAAGAGGCTTGAGTCTGACCTTCATTTATTGTGCAGTTTCGGCACAGCTGACCAGACTATCAAATGGGGCATGTGAGTGTGTGTGTGTGTGTGGGGGTGAATAACTCACTCCACATGGAGAAACAGCGTGTGCTTTGAGAATTTCACGTGTATTGGACCCGAAAAATTGGTTAATATTTAGTGATGATGATGCTTATATATGTCGCAAAAAAATTCCCGATGGTAGGTCCCCAACTGCGTGTTTTCGGATTCAATCTCCCAGTTTGGTTTGTGAAAAGTTTTATTTTTTGCATGACACGCTAGAATAACTGTATGGTATTAAATAAATTTATTCAGCGACTATTTAAATTCTTTGGAAATCTTTCTGTACATTTGAAACTTAAACACAGAAGGAGCATTTTTTGTTGGAACGTATTCGGATTTCTTGGAACTATTGCAATTGAAAGGACTTTTAGGAAATAGGAATTCATTCACTATGCTGTAAGTGAATTTAATTCTTTCACTCCTGTATTTTGAGAAATAAATTATGTTCAATTACGTAAAACTTGTTTGTTTTGCTATTTCTTGTTGCGTAGTTTAAGTTCCTGGAGTCGTAACACGGGATTTGATGGCAAAAGTAAAAGGTGAATGAACAAAATTAACATATATTACTTACCTCGCCTGGATTCATGTTTGATGAGACACTCCTTCAAAATATCACAGCCAATTGTAAATGAATGGACGACTTGTGACTTGATACATATATCACAGAACATCTGCATTAACTTTATATCATATCTCAACCACGGACGCTCAAGTTTCCAGCTGTCAAGAAATTTTCGGGAACTTTTGACCCGTTTATCATGATGTGGTGTTGCACTTGAAGCATTACTACCATCACTACATGTAGATGATGTTGGACTGTCAGGTATAACATCTGGTTCAGTGACTGTATTGTCTGATGAATTTGCACAAAATCCAAAATGCTGTTAATTTTGTTAACTTACTCTTAGGATGAGACGATGAACACGCAACGTCTAACTTACGTTTACCCATGATAAAGTTGCACTTTTGACAATATATAATTCTGATTGAGATTTTTTTCCATTCGCTATTTATTTATATACACAGCAATGGGTACTTCAAAGGTAATCAGTTTCTCTGAAGTTTCAGCAAAACTTTTATTGGTATATTTACGATAAAAAACAGAAGGATTAGCCGTCGTTCAATTAATTGTAGTTGTTTCTGTTCGCGTCTTCATAGGTTGGTCGATTGTAGGTATAGTTTGGTAGCATGATTGAGTGTATCACAGCATATAGTACTCGGGCCAGATGTCAACATAAGTGGATTATGATGTAACAATGCACTGTAAAGATAAGTTTGTCAGTATGAACAAAGGATTTGTTTATGTAACAGATAGATTCCAGTGCATTGTGTATCCAAGTTTGTGGCTTCCTTTCGTGGTCCCTTCGAATTTCTCCACTCCAAATCCATGATTGTATGTACAAATTAGAGAGCCAAAAAGGCTGTCGCCAAAAAAATCGCCAGATGATATATTTTGTCGCCAATAAGGGAAAAAATTCACAATTTGTGACATTGGCGAAGCCCAGGACGATCCCTGATGAAGCATGTGAACCTTTCATACCTATGGACATTATATTCATAGATGTGATAACACTCTGTAAAAGTACAGCATTGATTTGCTTTTAGTTAGACAAAGTTTGATGACAACTGTTCATTTAATGAAAGAAACCATCTCAGTACCAAACTCCTGTCACTTACTAAATTGTCATGTTAGTTTTAAATTAGTTGGTCTACATGTAGGACATTTAAAGTCAATCGGCATGACACTATCATTTTCTTTTTCGATGATTTCTAGGATGTGCTGCCATGGTTGCTTCAGCTCTGTCAGAGTGGTATCCATGGTGATGAGGGTGAACAGCAAGTTCTGTTGTTGCTGACTCAGCTAGTCCTGAGGAAATGCCCCATGCCACCTGCTGTTGACCCACTGGATGATCTACAGTGTTATTTGCTGGATTTTGGAGAAAAGTGAGAGAACTGCATATTTTTTAATGTCTTGCCCATTAATATGGGATGCAAATCTTTTGCTGTACGTTTGTCCTACTGTCCATTGTCACAAAGGTTAAATTTTGTTATCTCATTGAATTCATACATGTTGCTAAATAGACAAGTGTCAGAAAATCATTTCCAGAAGACATGCCTATCTCACTGATCCAGACACTCAAGTCTTGTAAATGAATTTGACTTGTCACCCTATATTTGAAAATTGTATATATGCTTCATATCCCTTAACTGATTGAAGCTTGATATGCTTTTATTATGCCTCTTCCTGAAACTGTATGCTCTTGTTAGAAATCATCATGAAATTGTAGATGCTTTTGTTATCAATTTTCATGAAACTTAGATGCTTTTGTTATCAATTTTCATGAAACTTAGATGCTTTTGTTATCAATTTTCATGAAACTTAGATGCTTTTGTTATCAATTTTCATGAAACTTAGATGCTTTTGTTATCAATTTTCATGAAACGTAGATGCTTTTGTTATCAATTTTCATGAAACTCAGATGCTTTTGTTAAGCCTCTCTATGAAACTTGGTATTCTTTTGCTAGGTCTATTGACAAAAGTTTATAAGCTCTTGTTAGGACTTGTCAAAAATCTTGGTGTGCTTTGTTAGGCGTCTTCATGAAACTTGATGATCTTTGTTAGGCATTTTCATGAAACAGGGTATACTGCTGTTAGGCGTCTTTGTGAAACTTGATTTGCACCTATATTATAACTAGACAGTGTGTCTTGTAAAAGAATGGGCTCTGTCTGATCACCCTTTTAAGAGTTATTCCTATTTTTTTAAAAAAAGCAACAATGTATATATCCTTCTGCCCTTTTTACTTGGAGTTGATATGTTCAAACCATTTGAGATATTTTATAAAACTTTTGTGTGATGACAAGGCTTTTATGTCACATATAACAATGTACTTTATCAAATGATTGTTACTTAAGTGGGAAGGTATTCTACTTGGTTACTGACAAATGTTGAAGAAACATTTTCCCATTGTTAATAATTTGAAGTGATTGTATGGTTAAAATTGATTTTAATCATCAGTACCATTGGACTGCTTATCAATGGATTTTGTTTGCAGTTAATTTTACTTTAATATCATGTATTGTGTGCCCTTTGACATCATAAGATATTTTAAACTATAAAGGTCATTCACTTTAGCGAAGATACTTGTGTGTGTCCATTACTAAAGTGACTGTAGAAATGGATATATACTGGAACCTAGACTACTGAAAAGTCCAAAAGGTTGAATGTGGGTTTTACTTCATTTATTTTTGCAGAAGCAAGCAAGGGTTTCCAAAATTTATCCTTTCCCTGTTGGATGTTGATCATGAGAGCTTAAATTCCATGGAGTCATCTTTGAAGATATGGTCATCTCTTGTATGTCTACCACATGTCAGGTTAGTCTCCATTCTCAAAACAATCCATGTAACTGTGGCACATAATAGTTCAAATAGTGTAGAGAAATTCCTAATTGGTCTGGAATACTAGATTTACATGTTTAGTTGTTCCTCGAAAAAACTCTCCATGATTATTACTGAGATTTCCATCCCTGGTACCAAATAAACTCCATATGATTAGCACTGTGTTTTCCATCCATAGTACCAGAAAAGAAAAACTGAATATTACATAGTAAATGGCTTTTGTAGCATCAGTGTGACAGTTACAGTCTGTATTTGTTTGCATGTCAGATCCAGCTAAAATCAACATTCTGCTGTTGCATGATGTGGTAGCAGATCAGGGTCTGTATTGATTGAGCTCATGATTAGGCCTAACACACTGCATAGGCCCTAATTTGTTTACTCATTAAGCAATGGCAGATCTGGGCCTTTGAAGTTTGAAGTTGCATCCAACTTTCACAAAAGCATTGCAGTAGGTCTCAGTGTTTCCCTTGACCCTCATTTATGCTTCAGAGAGCCCCAAATTTTTAATTTTACCCCCCCAGTTTTGACACCAAAGTTTGTTTTTTTACTCAGTCTGACCCCCAGTTTTGACACCAAGGAGATTTTTGACTCTCAGTCTTGCACCCCTAGGGGATAAACTGAGGTCTTAATGTTTTGTGAAATTTATGAACATGTGTTGGATTTAATTCTGCAAAATATTTTGGACTAAGTCTTTTTGATGTGTTATAATACTCTCTGTTGTCTTGTAAACATACAATACAAGGCTTGTACAGGTATATCGCTCTTAATGTTGAGTGAAATGATATTTAGTTGGGTTTTACAAGAGCATTACAGTTTATACAGTACATCTAATTTACAGCATAAAGTCTATTCTGCGACATGTAATTGGGCAATTCATGCAAATTTAAAAAAAAAATCAAAGAAACATGTATAAGGCATGTATAATACTGGTGAATCTTGTCTTTGTTTACTTCAATAAAAGTCACTGTGCCCTGATTTTGGGAGCTGAGGTAGCTCTGGTTAGTATGCTGAACTCATTACAGAAAGGATGCAGGTTTGAATCCAATCAAATTGTCAGTCTGAGACAGCTACTGTGGTGTATCGTTGAACAAGGGACTTTACTCCAATTGCCTCAGCACTAAATAATCTGTTTATATTGCAGTTCCATAAAGCACTAAACCAAACTGAACCAAAACCTGCTTTTAGTCATTTTAGTATGATGGGCCACTGATGGGAAGCTACTGGCAAACTTTCTCACATACCCATGTTTGCTGAGCTCTAGACTCAAATTCATGCAGACAGCAGTGAGATACCAGTGATCTGTAACACCTGAGACCACTTGGTCATCTGGCCCACCCCCCTCCACACACATGAAGCATCAAACTTAGTCTTACTTATCAGCTGGTGAACCAAACTTTTGTATTTGTTTTTTCCAGCGGATAGATATGCTTTTGATTAGTACCAGATAGTCACTGATTTAAGACAAAATACTGCATTCTTCCTAGTTAATGCATATAAATCTCTTATTACTTTAAGTAGCACAAGTCCAGTTTTTCATGATGGATTATTGGTTGTTGCATCTCTTCATTATGTAGAGAAACTATTCTTGTGTTCCATCCATCTTTAGTTCTAGAATAGATCTTGCTCAGTATATTGGTGTAATCTTGTTACAGGTATTTATAATAAGTATATAAGAAGAGCATCATTACATACTGTTGGTGTATGCAGCAACACTGAATACACCACATTTCTAACAATACATACATATTAAATAAAGTATTTAAAAGGTATGATGATTTATAATTCTGATGAAATCAAGTATTTAATCAGTATGGTTATTTATACGTACAGATTAATTAAGTAAAGTATTTTTCAATATGATCATTTGCATGTACAAATTAAATCAAGTATTTTTCAGTATGATCATTTGCATGTACAGATTAATTAAATCAAGTATTTTTCAGTATGAACATATACATGTACAGTTGAATTAAATCAAATGTTTAATCAGTTTGATCATTTACATGTACATATTAATTTAATCAGTACAATGATTTATCATATTACATTCATCTTTTCAGACCTCTATCTGTAAGCAATGCATCAAAAAAAGTCTTGTCAGTTATGCAAAATATAAAGTTGAAATTGGAAAAAGTGGACAAATCTGATCCTGAGTCAGGTAATCATTTTCATCATGAGTATTTTGTTTCATTAGATTTTACATGGCACTTCATTTATTATGAAATCATACAACTGCTTATGTTTATTAATTTAGTTTAATTTTTTTTTGCAAAACGTAACAACAGAATAACATCTGTTATGAGGTTCAGCGTATATAGTAGTGACTAAATGTTGCTGTTATGACACATATATAGAATTACACTTTTAAAATTAATATACCCATTTTTAACTCTACTTGTCGTGAACCAGAAGAGCTTATGGAAAGGTCTGTTGTCCATTACCTATCTGTCTATTGTTATGACTCCGTGTAAGGTCTAGAAATCTGGTAAAAGTCTAAAATTTAAAGTTGCTTTTCCAGGTCTTCCAGATGTCCTAAAATAATTGAAAAATGACAAAAAAGTCTAGAAAAATCTAAAATTTTCCTATTTACGGAAACCTGAAACATGACTCTTTTGTATCTTGGAGAAATTTCAGTTTATGGATAAAATGTTGTAGTTTAGATAGATTATACCTTTTCACCATTTCACATTTTGCTTGTAATTTTTAAGTATTTTAGCCTCATTAGGTCAGTTAACATGTCACATTGTTTAGTCTGGAATTTTTAATTTTTCGTCTGGAAAAGGTATGGAATCTTTTTTAAATTTGTGGCAGGAACCCTGCTATGGCTTTAAACTAAGTAACAGAAAAGAGTGAAAACCAACAAGTTTTGTTAAGCTCAATAAATAATTTATTTCCCAAGAATACAAAGCGAAAATTAAAAATAACTTACAGTATGGTGAGTGAAATCCTAAATGGTCCTAAAAGCTCTATGACAAGGCCAAAAGTATTGAGTAGCCCAAATGAGTTCCGATGATGTTTTGAGTGAATTTCAGTTTATTGTGCTGATGTGCTAATAGTCTGGAATAGTTTGATTTGCTAACAGTCTTGATGTATGACAATGATATAATCCAAAAAGTTTTTAGTTGTTAGCTATATTTAATTTGCATTGTTAGGTTTTTTATCATATGCTGTGGGTTATATAAAATATTATTGTGTAGCTGACCAAAATAATTGATTTTTTTATCATTCTGTACACAACTAATACATATCTAATATTTTCTCTGTGAGTATGGGTTTAATATTAGGACCATTATCAAAAGAAGTAAGCATATTTATCTTGGTCTGAGTCAAGGACATTATATTTACCACATTCTGTATTATAATTTTAGTAACAGATTTATATCTTGTAAACATTTGGAATCCTCAAGAATATAATTTTTGATTAGGTAATATTTTTTTTATAGAAAATGCGAATTGTGACCTAGGTCAGGTAGAGGAGTATAAAATCTTGTTTATTTATCATTCATGTTATAAGATCTTGAATCAGAATCGTTGTGTTCAGTGTTTGATTTGGGCTAAAATTATTTAATTCAAATTAATCGTCTCTGGAAATACAAAGTGCTTTTTATAATATTCTTGAAAAGAGACATTAACTGGGAATTATAGTGAATTCAGAGAAGGAAATCTTGGATTGGATTACTGTGATTCAACAAAAGACTGTTGGTGCATCTCTTTACAGGTCACTACAGGCACATCAACAAGTTCTTTGGAATACCACTAAAGTTTATTCAGAAATTTATTCATTAGGTTTTGTGGTAGTAATTCTAGGATTATATGAGATTAAATTTGCAGTGCCTTAAGTTCATTTACATTTTCACTTTGTATTTTCAAGAAATAAATTATCTGTTGAATTTTACAAAACTTGCTGGTTTTTGCTCTTTTCTGTTACATTAAGACCATCCAGTTGTAACAAAATGAATGCACAGTAATTCCAAAATAGTTACTTATTCCTAAAGTTTATGAGCACCTTGTAATTCCAGTGAATAGCACCCACATTCATCCCATGGTCTAGTTGGTCCTGAATGAAATGGTTATGCTTGGACATCCAAGGTGGCCACTACAGTGGCCATCTTGAAAATCTTTTCATTGCTGCACCTCCTGAATGGATGGTCATATGAACATGGCATTTTCACTTAAAGACTTCTTATGATGTCTAGTTCATCCTGAATGAAAATAGTACCTATCTAAGTTCCAGTATGGTGATCATAGAGGCATCTTGAAAGTCTTGGTTTTGTTACTCATCCTACCTAGATGATCATATCAGTATGGTATTTTCACTAAAAGACTTATTATGATGTTTGGTCCTAAACAAAAATGGTTCTAATCTGATATCCAATATCGCCACCATAGCAGTCATCTTGAAAATCATGCTATCTATACTCCTTCTGAAAGGATGGTCATATTAGCAAAGATTTTTTATAATGTCTAACTGGTCCTTAGTCAAAATGGTGTTGATCTGACATCCAGTATGACCATCATGACAGCCATCTTGACACATCTTGTTATCAGATCTCTACTTGAATCTTAGTATCAGATCTCTGTTGAACAGAAAGTAACATTGACATGGGGATTTCACAGAGGACTTCTTATGATGTCCAGTTGGTCTTGGTTGAAACAGTGCCAATGTGATGTAGAATATGACCACCAAAGTAGCTCCTGAAAATTCTTGTTATTGCTACTCTTCCATGAATGGAATTTCATATCTTGAAAATATTGTTATGTCTACTCCTCTCCAAACGGATGTCTGTATCAGCGAGGGGTTTTCAATAATAGACTTTTTATGATACCTAGTTAGTCCTAAATGAAAATGATATTAGTAGTACATCCAATATGGCTGCCACAATGACTGTGTTAAAAATCTTGATGTCACTACTTCCCCTGTATGGATGATCATTATGACATAGGGTTTTCTCCAAACAACTTCAAATGATGCCTACTTTGCTCTATTAAAATGAAAATGATGCTAAACTGACAGCTGTTATGCAGCTAATTTGAAAATCCTGTTATTGCTGAAGAATACCAGAGATGGTTTCAACTCTTGACAGTTAAAAGGAAGAAATAGTTATATGTTGAATTCCTAAAAATTCTTTTCATGCAGTAGAGCATCAGTATCATTGAGTGACTCTTGTTATATATGCTTTTGAATGCTTTGACCAGTTATAATTATGTATACAGGTGTATAATGATTTTGTCCAATTATAATTATGTATACATGTATATATTGACTTCGACCAGGTTTAATTATGTATACAGGTGTATATTGACTTTATGTATACAAGTGTATAGTGACTTTGCCCAGTTGCAATTATGTAAGGAAGTGTATAATGACTTGGACCAGTTATAAAATATAAAGGTGTAAATAATTGAACTTCTAAGAGAAGGCTGTCTTGCTGAAGTCTTGTAGTACGTTTAATTTTAGTTATAAATCATTTAGTTATACATCGTTAACAACCTTTGGTCACCATAATATCTTGAAAATAAATTTTGCTGAGGGACTTACCTGCTAACCAAATGTCTGATGACTGCCACATGCTGATTTACATGATATTTTGCTGTTTATTTGGTTGTAAGTACCACTAATGAAATGTAAAATACTTCATGCCCTAAAAATATTGCTATAATGTATTAAAGGTCAATATTTCAATGACTTTTAACCGACGGCAACTATATCTAGGAGAACCAGTGATTGTTCTTGCAGGTCATGTAGTAGTTGTGTATATTGAACTGTATTTTTAAATTTAGGCATTGGAGAAAAAAAACACATCAGTGCCATCTTGACTTGACCATTGATGGTCAAATTCAGAGTTGATCTGTAGTGTTAATGCTCTAATTCACTTGGCCAAGAATGATGACATCTAACAGGCTAAAATTTATATCCTGTTTATGTGGCTATACATTCTGCAAAGTGTGTTTGTGACCTTTCATCATAAAAAAAACTTGCTTGTGAGACGTTATGCATACAGTGATATAGTGTTACTTATTCCAGATCTTATTTCAGAGAGGCTGCTGTTCATTATGTACCAGTGTGTCCTTTGTTTGACTCTGATAAAACAAGACAAGCTTCTTAAATGGATTCCGCTGGAGCAGATATTGGATCTTGTAAAGTAAGTTTGTATCAAAGACATGTAGAGTTATCCGATTGATGCAATGTTTGTCATTTCTCTGTATGTGTGACACACAAAGCATATGAGATAATGCTTGTCCTGCATAAGTGTATATAGTAACACATCACATCGGCATGATGCTTATTTCTATATAGATGTGACACAGCTCTCCCAGAGTGAAACAGCCATGTTGGATATGCTTGTCCCATGTAAGTGCACTCAAAAATGTATGACATCAATATGCTTATTTCATCATTTCATTGTACATGTGACGGATCTCACTTATGCAAGACAACCACACGTAAT
This sequence comes from Megalonaias nervosa, assembly GCA_016617855.1. Classification (NCBI taxonomy): domain Eukaryota; kingdom Metazoa; phylum Mollusca; class Bivalvia; order Unionida; family Unionidae; genus Megalonaias; species Megalonaias nervosa. The sequence continues at coordinate 72,674 of JAECUM010090690.1, forward strand.
ATGCCTGTTCATGCTTGTGTCATAATTTTTGTGTACATGTCACACAACTTACCTATATGAGAAAGTCATGTGAGATTGCACTTATGCCCCATGTAAGTGAATTGACAATACAGGTCATCACCATTCTTAGTACCTCATTACCAATATGCTCTTTTCATTGAAAGAGGACAACTGTTCAATAAGTAAACACCATTTTCCAATAGCTCTTGCTAATTGCAGATAAAAAAGAGTAAGATATTTTAAATTACAGATAAAGTTTTCAAAAAACGTTCTGTGTTTGTAATGGCTTTATCCTTGCTGATAATCTGCCATTGTGTTTTTCACCATTATTTATTATTCAGAGATGGGAGTAAATAATTGCTCATATGCCTTTTTTGGGGATAGGGAAATCCTCATTCTTGCCTTCATATTCGGATCCCTGGGTAGTATTTCTCTATTGCACACAAATGCTTTTAATTGAGGCTTTTTGTCATTATGTCAGTTTTTGTATCAATTGATTCATCTGTCTGTCTGTCTGCCAGACTGGCAGTTCTTAGCACCTGTTCATCTAAATACAGGTATTCCCTACTCCAATGATTTAGAGTGCATAGGAAGCAGATGTAATAACAAAACATTTATTATTACAAAGCGTTCTGTCATTACAAATGTCTTTGAGAGTCCAAATTTATTATTCATTGTGTCAAAGAATTTGTAACAGTCATGTTTGCACTGATGAAGAACCACTGTATATACAGAGAAGAATATGCTGTTTTTTAATTGTTCTGTTATTTTTAGCCACTTAAATGACAAGCCCACAACGCTGCACCTTGCTAATTTGTACTTCACAACAGCTAGACAGGAGGGGGCAATTGATGTTCTGTCACAGGAGGTTCTTCTGAAAATCTTTCCTGCAGTGAAACAAAATTTATCCTCACCAAGTTCTCAGGTACATTTAATCTGAGAGTATTTTCTTATGCAGGACCAATATTACAATATTAGATGATGAATATATTATCTTGCATGTGAAAGTTGAAGTTGTGCTATTCAAGTAACTAAATTACTGCATTAGAAAGTAATGCTTTTAAAAGGAGTTGTAATACTGCAATTTTAGGGCAGGCCTTCATCAGTAGTATTCAGCTTTAAATGGTGCCATAATGGATTGAGATACGGTAGATTTACAGATATGTATTTTAGGCAAAGTAGGTTTGACACTATACGAGTCTCTGTGGAAACAGCCTATATTAATTATTTGGAAACAACCTGTGTTAATTATATTAATACTGATGACTTCCATTTCATAAGCATAATGCTGCCATTCATGTTTTAAAAGTACCATTACAAAACAAAAGCAAATACCACTTAAGATTAATAGAATCTATGATATGTGTATGGGCAGGATAAAAAAAAACCAGGAGATGAATTTTTATGCCTGGGGTGAGGCTTTCTTGAGTCTCTGGCACAAATCTTAGACCCTGAGAATTGGATTTTTCTATTTTGCTTGCAAGCATGGGGACAACAACTTGTCTTACCAACACTGACAATATTTTTAGCTCATCAGACATTGCAAATGTCATTGCAAACAGCCCTGTGTCAGTAATGTATCATTTCTGTTCACCATCTGTCAAGTATTTGATATTTTCAACTTTTGAGAAAAACACTGAACCATTTACGAAGATTTGGCACAGAGCAACCTGGCATGAAGTCCTCTCAGGTTTGTGCAGACAATATCTATTCAGCATCAGTGATGGCTTCTGTTACTAAAAAATAAAAAAAAAACCTCATTACTTGATCGCTTATAAAATATTTGACCAATTTGATAGAAAGCTTTTGGCATGAAGGCGTTATACATTTTCTCAAATGATGCTGATCTGCCATCCATTACAATAAAATAGTCAAAAATCTAAGCGACTTCTTCATAAAAACAGCACATCAGAATATGACCAGATATGACAGGAAACAATCTTTTATGAAGGCTTTTCAGGTTTATACAAATGATTCCAGTCAATCATCCAATATGGCCACTGTTGATAAAAACAGTTAAACCTTTCAATGACTTCTCAGTAGCTGCTCAGCAGAATGTTATCAAATTGGGTGAAAACACTCTTGTATAAAGGTCTTTAAATTTGCATAAATGATGCAGATCTCCAGTCAGTATCACTAAAACTAGAAACATCTTTGATCTTATCAAAAATTGCTAACAGAATTTAACCAGCTTCAACAGAAATGTCCTGAGGTAAAAGACTTCTAATTTTGTGCTAGTGAAGGTGATCCACAATCAGATATGGTTGAGGGAAGTAGAGAAACTATCAAGCAACTTTTTCATAACTTACCAACATAATTTAAAGAACTTTTAATGGAAAGCTTCCTATTAAGTCAGATTTATTGAACAGTTGCATTTGGTTTTTTAGGATGATTTCAGTTGAGAAACCTCAGGTTTGTTTGTTTTGCCTATTCAATATCCATTTTCATATTCAAGGTCAAAAGTTACATTTCAAGGTCATAGATGTGAGAGTGAAGTAAAAGAACATCTGTATCATACTTTAAATTGACAACAAAATTTTGCACCCAATTTTATGTCTGAAATCAGTATGGATGGTAGAAACTATAACTGTCATCACTTTGCTCATGAACTTATCTAATCCTGTAATAAAACTATATGGTCTGGGACAAAAATTTAAGATAATTCTGTCAGAGAAAAATATCTCTGTGGCATGCATGTAAAATTAGGAATATCTTCAAATGTTATAGAAACAGATAAAAGAGATTTACGAATTGGTTTCATTTCAGGTTCGATTACTTACTCTGCACATACTGTCACAGTTTGAAATGATTCTTCCTAACTGTGATCAGGTAAGATATTTTCTGGTCCCTGGAATAAATTCTATATTTGTGAGCATTGACATTCATATATTTTTGCCAGATTTAAACTGTGACTCCTGAAACTTATTTATAAATGTTAATACCTTGTGCATTTTTACATTACAGTGTTACATTATCATGTCTGTATTGAAGCCGATAACTTGTCCATTGAAGTGGTATCACCTCTCAGTTCAGTTTAAATCAGTTTAACCATTAGTCTCTGTATGAGAAAATTTATGATACACCCTAATAGCCTTCATACATGTGAGCTGTATTGTTATGTTACAATTGTTACAATAAAACTAATCAGTGGAGTGTAAAAAAGGTAGAAATGAACCAAACATAAATTTAATTATAGAACTATGTCAACCATAAGACAAAAAATAGATGTTATTATCAAAAATTGTTTACCACTTCTTCAGAATTATTATATACTGTTTTCAGAAGTGGTTGGTAAACAGGTTGTCGTTGTCTTGCCATCACTGCCTTGTTCCATCGTTCTGCCCTGTCCAGCCTGATCTCACCATCACTGCCTTTGTCCATCCTTCTGCCCAGTCCAGTCTGGTCTCGCCATCACTGCCTTGGTCCATCCTTCTGCCCTGTCCAGTCTGGTCTTGCCATCACTGCCTTGGTCCATCCATCTGCCCTGTCCAGTCTGGTTTCACCATCACTGCCTTGGTCCATCCTTCTGCCCTGTCCAATCTGGTTTAACCATCACTGCCTTGGTCCATCCTTCTGCCCTATCCATTCTGCTCTCACTGCATTGGTCATTCCATCAGCCCTGTCCAGTGTGGAATTATGATTATGATGTACCTATTGAGACTACACATAAAGATATTGCAGAATATAAACATTGGGTCATTTTGACATTTCTGTGGCTTTATTCTGCACTTCCAAAAAAATTTGACTGCTCCAGTGGCCTGGTGGTTAGAGCGTCTGCCTTGGATGCGGGAGGTCGTGGGTTCGATCCCTGGCTGAATCATACCAAAGACTTCTAAAAATGGTACTAACAGCTGCCTCGCTTGGTGCTCAGCATTAAGAAGTTAATGATAGGACTGGTCGGACTGGTGTCTGGATAATATGACTGGGTGGGACATGATGCGGCATGATGCCCCAGTGCTAGACATAACTATAAACTGCCACACTGCAGACATCGTAGTGATATGACTGAAAAATTGTTAAAGCTATGTTAAAAATCTAAATCACACACACACACACACACACACACACACACACACACACACACACACACAGAGTGTGCACTTTAAGTACAGTACCTTTACACCTATTGTCCCTAAAATTTCAGCATTGGCACTTTTGGGAATGAACATGAGTTTATTCATTATTTCTTAAAATTACTGAATCTTGCCACACAGGTAGTTTATCTTGTGATCCACACAGGTGGTTTATCTTGCCACACAGGTAGTTTATCTTGTGATCCCTTTTCAATAACAGCTTGAGTTGCTGTTTAGATTTTTAACTTTCAATCATGCTTGTTGAATCTGTATAGTAAAACAATAGCAGTCTAGTGTAGCAAGCATTTTACTATTGTTACAAACTCATTTGTATAGTAAAACAATAGCAGTCTAGGGTAGAAAGGATTTTACTATTGTTACAAACTCTTTTGTATAGTAAAACAATAGCAATCTAGGGTAGAAAGGATTTTACTATTGTTACAAACTCTTTTTTGTATAGTAAAACAATAGCAGTCTAGGGTAGAAAGCATTTTACTATTGTTACAAACTCATTTGTATAGTAAAACAATAGCAGTCTAGGGTAGAAAGGATTTTACTATTGTTACAAACTCATTTGTATAGTAAAACAATAGCAGTCTAGGGTAGAAAGGATTTTACTATTGTTACAAACTCTTTTTTGTATAGTAAAACAATAGCAGTCTAGGGTAGAAAGCATTTTACTATTGTTACAAACTCATTTGTATAGTAAAACAATAGCAGTCTAGGGTAGAAAGGATTTTACTATTGTTACAAACTCATTTGTATAGTAAAACAATAGCAGTCTAGGGTAGAAAGGATTTTACTATTGTTACAAACTCATTTGTATAGTAAAACAATAGCAGTCTAGGGTAGCAAGCATTTTACTATTGGTACAAACTCATTTGTTTCATGTTCTTTTAAAGACATTTACTATTATTACAAAACCTTTAATCATATGTTTGTTGCACCAAGGATGCTGGGATTCCTATGGATATATTCCGGATCTGTCTGGAGGTAGAAAAGATTGAGCCTGTTTTAAACACTTACCGAGAGAGACTGCTACATCTGAGGAAGCTGGAGTATAACACTGTCCAAAAGTATCTACCCATTGGGCCCTTTCAACAGGTGAAAGAATATGTTGAGTGTTGATATCCATCAAGTAATTTTCAGTTGTTCTGGTCATAATGTGAATGGTCCAGCAGCCATCAGACATCTTGTTCCTTTGTCATCAGTAGTGGGTCCATCAACAGTTCTTTGTTATGATTGTGGAAGCCATATTTCTGATCTGATTTTGATCGAGCTTGGAATGGGTAATTGTATCATCTAGATCATGGATGAGATCCATAATGAGCAAGATTCATTCATATTAAGGAGGTGATCATGCATCTGATTGACTTGGTCAATTGATACTCATGAGGCTATATATATATATATTTAAGGTCTGATTTTGATGAAACCTGGAGATTTATCTTATAATCTTGCATATATTTGATAAGTTCAGTAATGAGCGAGCTCCATGCATATTAATGAGGTGATCATATGTCTGATTGGCTGAGCTTGTTACCATTCTGGAGGCCATATTATAGATTCAGTTTTGACCAAACTTGGAGTATAGGATCTCATCAAAATCATGCACAGAATTTTATAGTGAGTGAAATCCAAGCATATTAATGAGATGAGCTTACATCAGATTGTCTTACTCTGAATGTACTCTATAGACTGTCTTTTCATCTTTTGATCAAACTTGGTAATTAGGCTTATATGATCGAAGTCTCAGCTGAATGCATTGAAGAGTTTACATCATCATGCTCTTAGATTCTATTATAAGTGATACCTGAACAAGTTAATGGGAATAATTTTGCATTTGAGTGGCAGAGTTTGTTACCTCTATAAACACTATATTTCTCATCAAATTATGGTAAAACTGGGTAAATACATTTACATTATCTTAATGAGTACAGTTGTGAGCATGATCAAGGCATATTAATTATGTTGTTATCTTTGGAACGATTTGTTATCCAATTATAGAGTTTACATAGAGTTGTGCCCTTACAGGACAACATAAGCCTATTTAGTTAAATGGTTAATTTTGATGGTTAGTGATTAAATTTCAGTGTAGTGTACATTTAGTAAGTATAGGAGTCCAGGTAATTTAATTGTTATGAAGATAATAAAACAAGATTTTTAGTTGCTATCATTCTTAGCATACAAAAATCAGGCACTGTTTTTCCAATTGATCATTCTCAGCCTCTGAGTTGTTTTTTAATCAAATTATGCTCCCCTAGGTAGTTAAAGCTATTGTGATTTTTTTACACTGGCTGTATTTTGAACATGCTATTGTCCACAGCTATGTTTGAACATGCATTGGTCTTCTCATCCATTTATCATTTAGGTGCCACTTCAGGTTTTGATTGGGAATCTATTTGTCAGCTTCAAATTGCTGTGGGAACCTACACGGGAACTGATAGCAAGCCATGCAAAGGGGCTGAGTAAAGCTTTGTTCTGGGAGGTCTTCAGTCCACAGTTACAACTAGCTTCACAGTGTGCAGGTAAAATATCACATTTATATCATACCGTGGTGCCTCTGCATCAGAAATTAAGACTCTGTCATTGTCATTGATGACAAAGGTTTTAAGAATATTTTCCTTGACCATCTTATCTATTAAGGTCCTTTTTTTCTTCAGATACCCAATCATAATATGTTAGGATTACATCCACTACTATGTAGATTCACCTCTCCCAAGCTAAATATGATATTCACCACATTTGTTGGCTTGTTTTAGCAACAATAGTGCTGTCATCTGCTTGCCTAGACTAGAGTAGATTTCCATGGATAGAGGAATTGGCACCTAATCCCATCAGTCATAGTTCCTACTTCTACTCATGTCTGGTTAGCATGCTTTTTATAAGGTGTGATTTGTGATTTTTTATCAGTTGAGAGATTTGATGGAGTTTTCTTGCCTGAGGGAAGTACACTCCATCGGTTTGTTTTTTTGGTGCCAGACCTAACTACATACTAAATTAATATTTACACTTTAATTGTCTAACTTTGCCATACAATAAGCTAATGTTAATTGCCTGCCCATTGATCTGTGGTAATTACAATAAGCTAATTATCACCCTGGTGATTGCCTGCCCACTGGTCTGTAGTACTTAGAATTCAGTTCTGCAACATTTAAAAAAAACATCAAATTTAAATAAAATTTTTGTCAATAATACCAAATTATATAATGGATATAACCTCTGAAGCCCTCCCTGCAGTTACACCCCTGGAAAAGGTTGCACTTTCACTTAAGAAGTATTTGGTAATTATTGGGATTGTGCTGATGTGCCATTCAGAGCTACAATGACTACTGCTTAAATTTGTGGCTTGTAGACAATGAAATTTAAAAAGAATTGGTACACTAGGAACAGTAGTGAATTCACAATAGGCTGGTACATCCTGTTGTCATGTTACCATGTAGAAAATGTCCCCCAAAATTGTCACTATACTTACATTTTCTTTTTCGTCCACTGAATCAATAATCAAAGTTTTGCTGCATTTTTCATGTTGAATGATTTTATTGTCCAATTGATGGGACCACCAAAGTACTGGGTATTTCTAAGTGACCTCTAATGGGAGATGTTCTGAACAGTGACCATTGGTAGTACACAGTATCAAAGTATAAAAAATATAAATCAGGAAATATTATGTAAAAGCAGGACATTTAATACCAAAAATTCAAAATTAAATTATTAAATTTAATAAGATCTTATTTGCCCAGGTTGTAGTAAATCCTTAAATAATTATGATTTATGATATTATCTTGTTATACTACATTGTGTATTGATAGCTAACCCCAGCCCCTGTAAACTTTAATTGTATGCCCCAGGTCTTGAAAACATCTTGTATGAATCTGAAGAGATCAGAGGGTTCATTAACTTCCCTTTTATACTTCTGATCCAAGAACCCACACTGAAACAGACCTCACGAGTACACCCTTAATGGACCTTCTCCCAGTTTGGTAACAGTTTTTATCAGTGAGTGTCAGTCATATCACTGTATCATTTAACTTGTGAAGCAGATGATTTTGTAGATACTGTGCTCGGTGTGATTGTATGATTGAAAAGTACAAAAAAACGGAACTGGATATAGTGGTAATAAGTGGTCTTAAACTATGTGACAGAAAGGAAGTGAAACGTGCAATTTAAGTAAAATTCTACGAGTAATTTATTTGCATGGAATACAAAGTGGAAATTTAAAAGATACTTACATTATTTTGAATTAAATTCCAGATAATCCTAAATATCCTATCACAAGTTCAAAAGTATAGAATGTTTTGAATGAATTCCTATAGTCTTGAATGTCATGATGTCCCACAAAGATATAATCCAGAATGTCTTTGAATGAGTTTTCAATAATCCCAACGAATAATTTAAATAAATAACTCCTCTCTAATTTTATCTGAACACAACTGTAAACTCATCATAGATTCCCAAAGACTGATATTCAACAGGAATGAATAATTTTTTACCAAATCTCTTTATAATACAAACTTCACTTGACCTGTGCCAGAATAGATTTCCTATGTGAAAACCCAGGTCTTGAACTAAAATTTAAGTAAACATCTTGTTTACTTCTTAGAATTATGACAGGAGTCAGGTAGGCATTATTTCCACAACCCTCAATCATTGACAAAAATTAAGCATACAGTATAGATATACATAACAAGGGTATGAATGGGATTTGATCACTAACTTAAATTTGTACATGTAAAGGATATTTACGGTTTTGGTTAAGCTGAATAGAGCTATTCAAATTTGTAATATTCACTGCTATGTGAACTTCTTGACATTAAATTGACATACAGGTTATTTAGGTATTACACATAGTGACATCACTGAACAAAAATATTTAAGTGCTATGGTATGCCTATTACCATAGCAACAGCATGTGCCATTGTATCTTGTTTACTTGACAGAGAAGCCCGTACATGTGCAGAGAATGGAGCAACAGCTGAGTGGAGATGGTGTAGAGGGCAAAGAGGGTCTGAGGATTCAGGCAGAGACCACCATCACATCAGTTTTCACTCTGCTGCTGAGGAAGACTTCTGAAGAAGAAAGGGCACCTGACTTCCTCAACTTCCGTAACCAGCTTTGGTCTTCCATGCATCTGTTCCCAGAACATTGTCAGTCCAGCTCCAAAGAATTTGTTCCCTTGTTTTTTCAGTTCTTGAGGTAAATGCCTTGGTTGTGAGCTTGACTACTTTTTGACCATTTTAAAATTTATGTAGCTATCAGAGATGGCTTTAAACTGTTAAATTTAGTCCGTGGTACTTTATAATGATTACTGATTAGAGTGAATCTGATTGTATAGATTATTGGTTGAAACAAAATTTTGGAATGTGCAGTATATTCCATTTGTGTTACCACTCTATGCCTCGGTGTTTCCTTTTTGAACTTCTTACCTATAGAAGCATCTGATGTGGAAATCATACAATTTTTGAGCTTGAGAATTTGTTTCAACCAATCAGAAATGATGTTACTTTTGAAACATTTCTGATTGGCTGATAGTATAGCTAGGTATCATCCAAAAGTTTTCAGTATACCACGGTATTTCCAAACATACTGCAATTTGTACCATTGCATATAACAGTTATATTAGGGACCAGCTATTTAACTTTCTTGTGTAGGGGCCTGACACTTTTTTAAAAACAATTTCTGTCTGTCAGTAGCTGGAAAATATATATTGCTCTGATTTGTAGGATAATAAAACCATATTATATCAATTATATTATTTGTAAAAAAAATTTATCTTGATAATAAAATAAAATAAAATATCTCTACTTAAAAGAAATCACAGCCCATCCTCACTCCCCAAAACCTAAATGGTCATATTCTTATAGCCAATGAATTTGCTGTATGGATGTTAGTTGTTGTATAAGTTCTCAAAGCTGTGACTAAAAGTGGGATGGTTAAGCTTACACTGTATCTGACACCCTTTGAAAGACATTGTCTTGACATTCGAGAGCTTGTTGATAAAAATACAAAGTGTTGACACCGAAGTCTACAATTCACTAGCTACTCTATTGGTACAGTAGGAAGGGAAGTGACAAGTGTATGGTGAAGTTGTTTGCATTTGGAACAGACACAGCAGAGAGAATTTTGGCATATATCTGTACTACTTTCATGTCCTGTGGTCGAAATTTCTTTACATGTTGTAGTTGTGGAAATCATGCATGATCTAAACACACATCTGATCAAAATGGCTGCCCTCATATCCTCGAAAAATCAGCCAGAATTAGTCCAAATTGCACTTTCTTTAGCAGGTATTAAAATATGGAAACAAATTTTGCCATAGTAGGCAATACCAGCAGTAAATAAATTACAAAATATATGAAAGGTAGAAAAAGTCATCAGCTTATTTTATTACAGTTTCCTTTTTTGAAGTTCTGGAAGTGAAAAGGACCATGCGCAGCTACCAGTTTTTTTATACATGCACATCTGAAGTAAGGCAAAGCTGTGTACTCTATAACCAAAATTACACCCATCAATCAGACACCAAAATAAAGCGAATTAAAAGTTATTTTAACGATACCTAAGATATGCAAGGTCTTTTTTAAATAACCAGGATTACCAGAGTGGAAAACCTTGGAAATTCATTTTCTTTAAAAATCTAAACCTATGCAAGATACAAAACTGTAGAGCACCACCTAAGGTCTTGGATGAGTGTGATAATCAGCAAGATTCATACACACTTAATTAGTTGATCTAGCAGCTGATTGACTGAACCTTCTACCCTTCTAGAGGTCATATTTCTGATCCAATTTTGATCAAACATGGAATGTTTTCTCATTTCTTTAAGATCTGGGATGGATGCAGTGATGAACTATATGCACACATGCTAATTGTGTGATCTTGCATCTGACTGGCTGCACTTATAATCTCTCTTGAAGTCACATTTCTGTTCTGATTTTGATTAAACTTGATATATTGGTTTGGTTCAGAAGATCTTGGATGGATTCAGTAATGAGCTGGTTCCACTTTTATTAAATAAGATAATCTTGCATCTGATTGGCTGACCTTGTTACCACTCTGAAGGTCATATTTCTGATTTGATTTTAATCAAATTTGGAATATGCTTACATCATCAGGATCTTCAACATTTTTGATATTGAGCAAGATTCTTGAATATTAATGAGGTGATATTGCATCCACTTGCTGAACGCCATAATTCTGATCCAGATTTGATCAAAATTGGAATGAGGGCTTATATCATCAAGATCTTTGAAAATACTGAAAATGAGTTGGATCCATGCATATTTATAGTATTCGTTAATCAGTTTCTTTCCTTACAAAAGCACTTCAGAATGAAGAAACAGTACTGTTGACCTTTTTCTAAAGACAATTTTTTGATGAATTGTGTGTTTGCGATGAAATAGCTTGAAAGGTCATAATTTTGAGTTGTTCACTGGAAAGTAATAAACTGTATTATGTGAGAATCCAATACAAAATACTGTAGATCACGGCACCAAGCCTAGATAATCAGGCATGCACTTAATGAGGGGTGAATTATAATGCCTTTATGTTAATTGAAACAGATTAGCAATAGGTCTGTTCCTGGAAGTACATGTATGCTAATTGATTCATCTAATAACTAAATTGTCAGTTTAAAGAATGTGATCTTGGATTATTATGCAAAATGGCTTTTGACTGAAGATTGGCAACAGTCCAAAATCACAGGTAAGTAGATTATCATGTTCAATCATGAAATGCATTTGCTTTTTATTTTTATATATCATTCATTACTCTACATTTTGCATTTTGGGGGCCCCGAGTGGCCGAATGGTCTAAAGCACTCACCGTTACGGATCACTGCCATCTCACCTCTGTCTGCGTGAGTTCGAGTCTCAGGCTCGGCTAACGTGGGTACGTGAGAAAGCCTGCCAGTAGCTTCTCATGTGTCAGTGGTTCTTCCCGGGGTTTTCCAGGGTTCTTCCTCCACCAGTTATACTGGCCACCATGTATAGCCTATCTTGTGCTGAAAAATGGCGTTAAACCCTACAACAACAACAACAACAACATTTTGCATTCATGCAGCATTTGATTTGCATTCCTTTTTCAGTTCAAAGATGAAATTACCCATTTCAGGGTCTGTCTATATTTTCACTTTTCATTTTGTTAACAGTTTTTAATAACAATTAATGCAAGTTTTCATGTTATCTTCTAATTTGAAACCATCATGCATGAGTGTATATACAAACCTTACACTGATTAAAGTGCCTCTTGTAGTATCCTGATCCCTTTATTTCCTTTTGCTTTTGTTAAGGAATGAGTATTACAAATCAGACAGCAATGATGCCCCATCACAGAGCCTTGTACCCCCAAGCAGCACCACACTAGGTTCTCTCCCTACCCCAGTCATTGATGTGGAAGAAGAGGATGAAATGGAAGATCAAGAAGGGGAGACAGGAGAAAAGGCACAAGTGGAGAAAACTTTAATGGAGCCACAGGCACAAAATCCAGTTGCAAAGCACAGGAAATCAGCCATAAAGTAAAGTCACCCATCATGTCTCTAAATTCAGGTTCTTTCAGAAATCTTGAAAACAGACAATTTAAATTAACTTTCATTTTGAGATGTCATTATTTTACAAATCGCACATTTTTAGCTCACCTCTTCAAAGTCACTCTGACCTATATTTCATGCTTTATTGCATGGTTTCCATGCTACAGATAAATCAGTGGAAAAAGTCGGGAGAAAGAATAGGTCTGTTCCCAGCTGGGAAAAGCCCTAGAATTTTGCAAATATTAATCCAGTTCAGGGAAAGACTGGGAATTTTCATCTGCCACTTGATAAAAAAAAAATATATTCAATGGTCCCACTCTTATAAGGCACCCCTTCTGCAGCAGGAAAGTGGACTTTAAAGAGGAGTGGTCTTTCTAGAGGGGGATTACACAGATGTGAGTAATAACTACACATGAAGTATGAAAGATGTAATTAATGTTTATGTATATAATGTTTTCTTTTAAACTTACATTATCATTATCTGGTTATGAATTAATGTGAAAAAAACTTATGTCATTATTTTCAAAAAAATCATGAATAATCACCAATCATGGTGCAAAACCACATTGAATCCTGCTAAAGTTAGATTTCTCAATAGTGATGAAATTGTTCTCCCTCATATTATTTAGTCAAATTGCTTTCACTTTTTGTTCTAAACTGAGAATTTCTGACTGCATTTTGCACTTTTTGCAACAATTTATTCATTCATAGCCGATTTATAGTTAACACACAAGATGCTGAGTATTTACAAAGGGGAGACAGAAAGGCTGACATACCATTTTGCTATCCAGTGACAAGATGTCAAGCTGACTTGAGCTGAACAATACTTTGCTTCTCATCAGTTGGCTTTTGTCATCTTGATAATTATCAGTCGTAATATTATCCAGTAATTATTAAAGTGACAAAGCCTAACATCTAAGAAATACACAGCAGTAACAATAATTGGATTATTTACTGCTCTGTATGGTTTAGAGTTACTTTATTGGCATGTTGGAACAAGTGTTGGTGTGTTGAGTTGATAAATCAACAAATATTGTGGAGATTTCCATCTGTAAACAACCATAATGTGGCCACTTGCTAACATGCTTGCTGCTGGCCCATTAGAGGGGTGGCTGTTATTGAGGGATTTCATTTGAACACAAGCTCAGTGTGATAGGATTCTGCTTATACAAAGCAGGTGGCCACTGGTTGGGTGGAGGGGAGGTCCATTCAGGAAGGGGACCACTGTAATCAAGCCATAACTGAACAGATCTTATTGGAATTTTTGGAGCTTGCAGAATTCTTCAGTCATTTGAGATAAATTTGATTTAATGACAGGTGTTATTGGAATAAATGTGCCATATGATCATATGGCAGCATTACTTTCACATCAGATTAAAGCTTTTTTGGTTTGAAAGGATAGGATTCTTTGCAACATATTTACCAGGCAGACAGAAGTCAACTAGATGAGCATACTGAACATTCTTCATAAATGTATTCCCATTACAATGCCAAAGGCATGAAACAGAATGTCATAAAAACATGATTTATTAGAAGTAAAGTAGTTGAAAGAGTAATTTAGCAATTGATACTAGACTGTGTGATTCCAAGCATATCTTTTCAACCAAATCTCAGGTCATGTGTTGAATTTGAGTAATTCAAAGCACAAAATATGTGTATTATCATTACCAATATGTATTGTAAACTATGAGATCAGCTAGTCAAAACATTTTTATGATTAAGGAAGGAATGCATGTTAGTCACGATGTAAATAGACATTTGTCTGGTCGCTTGTCAGCGTTTTGACAGTGCACTTATGTTGGGAAAATCGGAATACTTAAGGGTCCACACTAGGCGAAATAGTAACCTTAAAGTCTGTCATTTCACCTAAACTAAATTATGACTCAGTGCATATATCCAAGAAGAAAATTATTCTGCACACTAACATTAATTCTACATCATGGACCTGAACCAAGCTTTATGGATAGCTTGTAGCTGGATTAATGAAGAAGCCTTTGATTTTGAGGTCATAATGTCAAAGGTCAAAGTTTATGGATGGCTTATACTTTGGGGTAAGAAAGAGACCTAATGATTTTGAGGTCAAAATATAAAGGTTAAGGTCATAGTGACTAAAAGAAAAAAAAACTGATTTATGCATAATAAATAAAGTTTTAGAACTTGTGCTTTGATCAGAGTTTGTGGATGGCTTGCACATAAGATTGGGATGAATCCTGTTGCTGTTGGGGTCAAAGGGCCAAAGGTCAGGGTCATTGTGACTGAAAGTAGACAAATGGTGTCTGCACAGTCGCATTAGTTTCACAGTGCAGACCTAGACAGAACAATTTATCTATGTTAGTGTTTGCAGATGGCTTACATTTGGAATACAAAGAGGCCTTTTGATTTGTGGACAATAAAGTCCAAGGTTAAGGTCATTGTGACTGAAAGAAGAAAAATGTTTTTTAGCAGTAAATTCAGTTCTCAAATATCTATAACACATACACTGATCAAAGTTTGTGGAGATTTACATTTAAGGTAGGGAAAAGTGCTTTTCTATGGATTCACTGGTTTTCTCCATATTTAGAGACCAGACTGTGCCAAGATCTGAATATTTGGGAGTACTTAATACACTGGGTTTCTCTATCTTAGAGACCAGACTGTACCAACATAAGAGCATTTGAGAGTACCTAATACACTGGGTTTCTCTGTCGCAGACCAGACTATACCAAAATATGAGCATTTGGTAAACATAATATAAGTTATATTAACTTGTTGTACAGTTAACTTGAAATGAGCCAAGTCTGCATTAAAGCTTCATCCAATATAAATACATGTATCTAAGAATTTTAACAAAAAGATGATCAAGATAAATAGAAATAAATATGAGCCTTTTTGAGGAATAATTAGCCTTAATGAATACTGGGTATTTAATGTAAAGTCTTAAATTTCCATTCTAGTGCTGAATTTTCACATTGAAATAATAGAAGTACAGACAGGTTTACAAGTACTTTAGAACTGAAACCATATCTTAAGAAGATAACTTGAAACTATTATAAACTTCAGTTTTACTTACTGGCTGATTTAACACTAAAACATCAATTGAAGCTTCAAAGCCTGTCAGACTATAAAATCACAGTTTGGAATACTAATATTTTGATAATGGAAGTCAAAAGAAACCATAGAGCTAGTCATATTATTATCTATTATCTTGTTCTATTTTCGTTACAGTACTAAAATATTCTGCAGGTCTGTAAATTGAAAGTATTGTTGTTTGTTTTAGGTCTCTGGTTGTTCAGCTTGAAGTATTCTCCAAGATCAAGAACCCTACGGCTCTTCATTTAGAACCCAAACTGAGGGCATTATACAGGGAGGTATGTAGTATTGTGTAAGACCAAAGTTGTTCGGGGAATGATAGTTTATAATATACATAGTAAATGATGTAGACAAGAAGGTACACATGATAGTAGAGGATTCTGTAGAACCTCAAAAACGTAGGATTTTCATAAATGAGAAGCTGTGATGTAAAGATTATGATAAGTAAGAAAATGTTGAAATACAAATGGATGGGCAATGAGGAAGACTTCATTTTGCTTTGAATACCTCATTTTTTCATCAGATTTATATGTCATTCACAGTCAGATTACATGTATATTTATGCCAGTTTTTTTTGAAGAAATGTGAGAAATATGGTACACTGTGTGCATGAATAATGGTGCACAACTCCAGCACCCTGTGAGATGAAGACTTAATACTCTCAGCTGTAATTGAGGATAGACTACATATTTGCATAATGGTATTAAAATCTGGATCCTTCCCTGGTTGTAGGGAATGTAAATTCATCCCCAGGTTGCAGGGCTTGAGGGACGTTCATGTGTAAAGTGATGTGTCTGTAATGATAACTAAGAAAGCATAAGGATAATGATACTTTGTTGTAGTTTTCTTATTTCAATTTTATATGTGCATTTAAGGCCACTTTTTATGTGCATTTATGGCTATTTTATATGTTCATTTAAAGCCATTTTATATGTGCATTTAAGGCCATTTTTAATGTGCATTTAATGCCATTTTATGTGTGTATTTAATGCCATTTTATATGTGCATTTAAGGCCACTTTTAACGTGCATTTAAGGCCAATTTATAAATGCATTTAAGACCATTGTATATGTGCGTTTAAGGCCATTTTTTGTGTGCATTTAAGACCACCTTTAATGTGCATTTAAGGCCATTTTATGTGTGCATTTAATGCCATTTTATATGTGCATTAAAGGCCACTTTTAATGTGCATTTAAGGCCATTTTATATGTGCATTTAAGGCCACATATAATTGTATATATTTGAAGAGTGTTTACAGTTACAGTTTATATTTATTTTTCCACACATTAATGTGACAATGTCTTTGTATTTAATGTATCGACTTTTTACTGGCTTTACAAACATTACAAGTGAGTTGTCTGGTGTAAAATTGTGTTTTAATTATTTCATTGTATTTCATCTCTCAGTGGTGCAAAATGTTTTCTCTGGTTTCAGTGTGCTTTAAGTTGCACGACTGCAAAGAAAAAAAAGCAAATCATATAATAATGCAGTTTACCCATGTGAAGTTAATGTATTGATGATTGAAACAGTTGACAGAAATGGTTTCTTGCATGTCATGTAAATCAAGTCCATTTATTGTTACATGTAGACTCGTACAAAAGTAACAAAAGAAAAGAGTGAAGTCAACAAGCTTTGTAAATTTAACAAAATAATTTATTTCCCTAGAAAACAAGGTAAAAATATGAAATAGGACTTAAGGTTTGTGAATATAATCCAAAAATTAATCCTAGAATTCAAAAATATAAGTCACTAAAAAGTTCTAATTGAATCCAAGTTTGAATCTCGATGAAGTTCCAATATGGAAGGCGATGACGTCCTCTATAACCAGTTTGTGTTGATGTGTCAACAGTTCCTTGTTGAGTCACCAAGAATATAATTCCAGCTTTTGAATTCCTAATAATTTAGTGAATGTCTTTTTCCAAGAATTTCGTCGAAGAAGAGTATTTTCCAGGGTGAATAAATTATTTTAAATAAAAAACTCAATTCAAATGGCAACAACAGGAATACCATTCTGCCTGAAGGTATATTTTACGACTGATCAAATCCACTAGAAAATGTCTGTTTTAACCTGCGATTTTAGATCACATGATGGCTCACATGGTCACTTAACTTGAACAGCACAGTAAAAAAAAGCCAATTTGCATGTAGGCTAGAATAGCCCTATCTAAGAATCAGATTCCACACTGGAAATAAATTTAAAAATAAAACTGTTAACAACAGACTAATATGTGGGCTGAACATGACCTTGGTAATGACCAATCATTTTCACTCAATGTTTACAAAATTGGAACCAAGGTCAAGAACTAGGTTAGCAAAAAATAAAAATGTAGCAATCGAACTGCATTGTCATCAGGTCAAAACAGAAAATTGAACCTTCCGAAAAAGTCAGATCCAGTGAATAAAGTTATCATTACTATAACGTAATGAAATAAAAATAAAAGAATTTAAAACTTAACACAGAAGCAGTTAAATTACATATACATAACATTATCTAATAGTCATGTTTGTCTGTCTGTCTGTCAGGGATGTAGAACAGGACCATTGTGCCCACCCACATGTAGAGGTAAACAATTTGGGCAGAGCTGCTGCTATGGCTTGATTATATTGAGAAAGACTTGCAATTGAAAAGGCATAGGTTTGAATCCTACCATCAGATAAACCCAATTCAGTGCCACACATGTGTCCTTGGGCAGGGCACTTAACTCAAGTTGCCTTGGCAATTAATAACCTACTTGTGTTGCTCTACCTTAAAATAAACAACTGAACAAAGCAACTGATATTTTTAATGGAAATAATTTGCATCATACTATAGAGTCCAGACTTATATTTGAGGGTGTGCTTGTTAAGGAACACTGTATGTTCTGCTGTGCCTTATATCATTGTCTGCTTCTTTGTCAGCTTTTGAAACACAGAGATCCTGAGGTGCAGAGAGTAGCATTTAATTGTATCATGACATACAAGGATAAACACCTTACACCATACAAGTAAGTAATTTAGTTACAAATTTTGTTATTTCTTCTTTATACTTTAATAGATACATATTTGTTATGTCTGCCTTGGTGTAAGCTTGATATAATGAAGAGTTTATCACTGTTTATCTTTCCATCATTAATTCTGTCATCAAACTTAGATCAACCTTAATGTTAAAATTTTTACATTGCTAAATATGAGTCGGGCTGAACAAAATGGTGGTTTCTTATAAATATTTACTGTACCCATCAGATAGCATAGATGCAGTCAGTTAATGATAAAGGACTTCTTTCTTCAAGGATTATGAATGATGGTAATTGCATGACTTTAATAACTCAAAATGTGACCACTCTGGTGCCCTAATGGTTAGAGCATCCGCCTCGGATGTGGGAGGTCGTGGGTTCGAACCCTGGCCGAGTCATACCAAAGACTTTTATAAAGATGGAACTGACACCTGTCTCACTTGGCGCTCAGCATTAAGAGGTTAGTGTTAGGACTGGTCGGCCTGGTGTCAGGATAATGTGACTTGGTGGGACATCATGCTACCTGTCTGTAGCATGATGTCCCAGTGCTAGACATAAATTGCCGCACTGCAGACATTGTAGCGATATAACTGAAAAATTGTTAAAGCTGTGTTAAAAATCCAAATCACACACCCTCACATAACTCAAAGTGCCAATCACTCATATACTCAGCATCACTTAGATTAATTTTTGGATGGTATATAATTGACTTATTCCCCAAGAGTTATTTTGATAACAGGAAATTTCTGTATTACAAGATGAACAGCAATGCTAGGACATCCAGACAACTGTAAACTACAAATTATTAGGCATATTATTTACCTTTGCAATTAAAAAAATCTTACCTGGATCATGTAAGCTTTTGGATACATTATAATGTTCGATTATACAGTTTATGATGTCATAGACAATCATGCAAGATAAGGTAGATTTCATTATTTTAGTGGCAGTCAATTTTAATGATGACAATAAATTTAACTTATTTGTGAAATAGAAAATACACGTATCTTTAGCATGTCTCTGAAGATAGTTGTAAAATTTACACACTGATCTTCTTGATAAGAATCCAATTTTGGTAATAGTGCAGTTTGATTCTATTGTAGAGATAATTTTGAGAGGTTGATGGATGACAAGAGCTTCAAGACAGAGCTGGTACTGTTCAGCATAGACCATGAAAACAGTCCTATAGCCAAAGAGGACAGAAATGAAGTGCTGCAGATCCTTATGAGGTGAGACTCGCATTCTGAAAATGTCTTCCCCTAGTGAGTGGCATCTGTCATGGTTATATTAATACTCATATATATGTACTCATCTGTCATAGTGATATTAATGCTCATATATATATGTACTCATCTGCCACAGTGATATTAATAGTCTTGTATACACTCATCTGTCACATTGATATTAATACTCATATATGCACTTGTCTGTCAGTAATATTAATGCTCATATATAATCCTCACATGTGACAGTGATATTAATACTCTTATATGCATTCATCTGTCATTGTGATATTAATACTCTTGTATGCACTCATCTGTCAGTGATATTAATACTCTTATATGCACTCATCTGTCAGTGATATTAATACTCATATATGTGTACCCATCTGTCACAGTGACATTAATACTCTTGTATGCACTCATCTGTCACAGTGATATTAATACTCTTGTATGCACTCATCTGTTAGTGATATTAATACTCTTGTATGCACTCATCTGTCAGTGATATTAATACTCATATATATGTACCCATCTGTCACAGTGATATTAATACTCTTGTATGCACTCATCTGTCACAGTGATATTAATGCTCATATATATGTTCCCGGTCTGTCACAGTGATATACTTATATATATATACTCATTTGTCACAGTGATATTAATGCTTATAGATATGCACTTATCTGTCACAGTGATATTAATGCTCATATATATGTTCCCGGTCTGTCATGGTGATATATATATGTACTCATTTGTCAAATTGATATTAATGCTTATAGATATGCACTTATCTGTCACAGTGATATTAATGCTTGTATATATGTACTCATCGGTCACAATGATATTAATGCTCATATATATATATACTCATCTGTCATAGTGATATTAATGCATGTATATATGTACTCATCTGTCACAGTGATATTAATGCTTATACACATCAGAATGAAAGATAGATAACAAACATAATATTCAGCTATAATGGAAAATGTTTATTTAAAATTTTAAAGGTTTTGTCAACAGGATTTTTTTCAAAACATTTGAAAGAAAACATTTAATATCAGTTGCCTCATAGTTTTTCACATTGCTAAGAGTGATGATGTAAGTCATCATGGCTTAATGATATTGCTATGAATGATGATGCAAGTCATCATGGCTTAATCACATTGCTATGAGTGATGATGTAAGTCATCATGGATTAATGACATTGCTATGAGTGTAATGCATGCCATCATGGCTTAATGACATTGCTATGAGTGTAATGCATGCCATCATGGCTTAATGACATTGCTATGAGTGTAATGCATGCCATCATGGCTTAATGACATTGCTATGAGTGTAATGCATGCCATCATGGCTTATTGACATTGTTATGAGTGTAATGCATGCCATCATGGCTTAATGACATTGCTATGAGTGTAATGCATGCCATCATGGCTTATTGACATTGCTATGAGTGTAATGCATGCCATCATGGCTTAATGACATTGCTATGAGTGTAATGCATGCCATCATGGCATAATGACATGGCTATGAGTGATGATATAAATCATCATGGCTTAATGACATTGTTTAAGTAACATAGTTTAGAATGGAAACATTTCAAAAAATCTTATTCTAACATTCAGTGGAAAAGTTACATAATAGTTTGACTAGTTACTCATTTTGCAGATTATGAAATCCATTTTTAGTGTTTCAGATTGATTCTTGCTTGTGCTTGGGCAAATGTCTTTAAGTAACTGTCTAAGGTGGTGTGACCAGATAATTTCTGACAGAAGACCCCCTCCAAAGTTTTGTTTCATGCCATTATCAGTGGCTAAGGACAAGTAATAATGTGATAATTTGTTATTTATTTTCATATCTAACTAACAGGTTCTTTAGGAAGTTTTGAAATAATGTGTTTAAGCTGTTACAGTTTAATTTTTTGTGAAGTTGAGAAATTCATATTTTGGATAGAAAAATATAATTCTACTATTCACAGTTTCCTTTTGAATGGATGAAGATTATTAAAGAATTATTTTGATGCTGTGATATTAAATGGAATCAAATAAATAATAATTTTTTTGTGTGTCCTTTCTGTTTTTGGTTTATTAAGTGAACAGATATTAATAATGTCAAAATAATGCTTAATTCAAGTGTGTATTTGTTGATCTTTATGTTCACATGTATGTATGTTTGCATGTATGTCTGTATGGATTAGCGTTTAATGGCACATAAGTACACAGAGGGCTATATTATGCCAGTCAATGTAAAGTTTTACAAATGTTATGACTAGACTGCAAATGTTTAAACTAGTAAACTAGTAAACATAAACAGCACATTTGCAAATTACTCAGTACTTTGATAGTTCAAATATCTACTGTATATAGACCCATCCTCTTTGTTAAGGCTAGTCTACATTTAAAATGCTATTAAAGAGAACAATAAGATGCAGGACTTAGCTCACAGAGATAAAATAACATTGTCTTGTATACAGTATTTTTACATTTCTGTCAAACACACATTTTAGTTGGTAGAATAGACTTTTATGTCATTGTGCTGTTTGTGAGCAATTTTACTTCTTTACAGCATTCTTTATGGCAAAATGCAGGGAAAAATGGGTCTCGGCACATCAGGAAGGTCTAACATTGGTCAGCGACAGTCCCTTGTCTTTCGTTTCTTGAATGGCTGCAGTCATCAGGAACTTGCCTGCTTCATGGAGCTTGTTTTTGCACCTTTTAGACATTTCATATCAGGTGAGACATTACCAGTTTTTGAGACTTTAACATCTTCTTGGTACCTACAGCATTTCTGTATCTATTTCACTGCATGTTTAACTCAAGTTACAAATGAATTGCAACACAGCTGTTACAAAAAACTGGGGACATTAATATTTGTACATAAAGACAGAACTATTTAAAATAGGAATGGAGACATAGATGGTCATATTTATATTTTATTTCTTTGTCATATTTTTATCTCAGAAAATGTTATAAATATTATTTGTTGTACACAAACACATATTGTGATAGGTTATTCTCCACAGGTTATATTTTACATATGAACTTGTTATTATTAGAAGAGTGTCTTTTGTGTCCTGTCATAGGGACCAACATTTCATAGGCCAAGATCACTTTTATTTTCTTATTTTTATTTTTTTCTTCATGATAATTAATGTATACAAAGGTGGCTGCAGACTGCTAAAAGTTTTGTAGAGGCAAGCTATGTAATTATGGAACTAAAAGTTTTGTCGATTCAAGCTATGTAATCATTGAACTAAAAGTTTTGTAGAGGCAAGCTACGTAATCATTGAACTAAAAGTTTTGTAGATTCAATCTGTATAATCATGGAACTAAACGTTTTGTAGATTCAAGCTATGTAATCATTGAACTAAAAGTTTTATAGAGGCAAGCTGCGTAAGCATTGAACTAGAAGTTTTGTAGATTCAAGCTATGTAATCATTGAACTAAAAGTTTTGTAGATGCAAGCTGTGTAATCATTGAACTAAACGTTTTGTAGATTCAAGCTATGTAATCATTGAACTAATTGTTTTGTAGATTCAAGCTATGTAATCATTGAACCAAAAGTTTTGTAGATTCAGTCTGTGTAATCATTGAACCAAAAGTTTTGTAGATGCAAGCTATGTAATCATTGAACTAAAAGTTTTGCGGAGGCAAGCTTTGTAATCATTGAACTAAACGTTTTGTGGAGGCAAGTTATGTAGTCATTGAACTGAAAGTTTTGTAGATTCAAGCTGTGTAATCATTGAACTAAAAGTTTTGTAGAGGCAAGCTATGTAATCATTGAACTAAAAGTTTTGTGGAGGCAAGCTTTGTAATCATTGAACTGAAAGTTTTGTAGATTCAAGCTACATAATCATTTAACTAAAAGTTTTGTAGATTCAAGCTATGTAATCATTGAACTAAAAGTTTTGTGGAGGCAAGCTTTGTAATCATTGAACTAAACGTTTTGTGGAGGCAAGTTATGTAGTCATTGAACTGAAAGTTTTGTAGATTCAAGCTGTGTAATCATTGAACTAAAAGTTTTGTAGAGGCAAGCTATGTAATCATTGAACTAAAAGTTTTGTGGAGGCAAGCTTTGTAATCATTGAACTAAAAGTTTTGTAGGTTCAAGCTACATAATCATTCAACTAAAAGTTTTGTCGATTCAGGCTATGTAATCATTGAACTAAAAGTTTTGTAGATTCAGGGTATGTAATCATGGAACTAAAAGTTTTGTAGATTCAAGCCATGTAATCGTTGAACTAAATGCTTTGTAGAGGCAAGCTATGTAATCGTTGAACTAAACGTTTTGTAGATTCAAGCTATGTAATCACTGAACTGAATGTTTTGTAGATTCAAGCTATGTAATCATGGAGCTAAAAGTTTTGTAGATTCAAGCTATGTAATCATGGAACTAAATGTTTTGTAGAAACAAGCTATGTAATCGAACTGAAAGTTTGTAAATTCAAGCTATGTAATCATGGAACTAAATGTTTTGTAGGTTCAAGCTATGTAATCATTGAACTAAAAGTTTTGTAGATTCAAGCTATGTAATCATTGAACTAAATGTTTTGTGGAGGCAAGCTTTGTAATCATTGATCTGAAAGTTTTGTAGAGGCAAGCTATGTAATCATTGAACTAAAAGTTTTGTAGAGGCCAGCTGTGTAATCATTGAACTAAACGTTTTGTAGATTCAAGCTATGTAATCATTGAACTAAATGTTTTGTAGATTC
The DNA here is from genome assembly GCA_016617855.1 of Megalonaias nervosa. NCBI lineage: Eukaryota > Metazoa > Mollusca > Bivalvia > Unionida > Unionidae > Megalonaias > Megalonaias nervosa. The sequence continues at coordinate 97,270 of JAECUM010090690.1, forward strand.
AAGCTATGTAATCATTGGACTAAATGTTTTGTAGATTCAATCTGTGTAATCATTGAACTAAAAGTTTTGTAGAGGCAAGCTATGTAATCATTGAACTTAAACGTTCTGTAGATTCAAGCTATATATTTGTTTCTTTTGTGTTTTAGATTTTTAACGTAGCTTTAACAATTTTTCAAGCTATGTAATCATGGAACTAAAAGTTTTGTAGAGGCAAGCTATGTAATCATTGAACTAAATGTTTTTTAGAGGCAAGCTATGTAATCATGGAACTAAAATTTTTTGTAGAGGCAAGCTATGTAATCATTGAACTTAAAGTTTTGTAGAGGCAAGCTATGTAATCACTGAACCAAAAGTTTTGTACATTCAAGCTCTGTAATCATGGAGCTAAAAGTTTTATAGAGGCAAGCTATGTAATCATTGAACTAAAAGTTTTGTAGATTCAGGCTATGTAATTATTGAACTAAAAGTTTTGTAGATTCAAGCTATGTAATCATTGGACTAAATGTTTTGTAGATTCAAGCTATGTAATCATGGAACTAAAGGTTTTGTAGATTCAAGCTACATAATCATTGAACTAAACGTATTGTAGATTCAAGCTATGTAATCATTGATTAAGTTATGGTCAAAGTATTGGTATTGATCTTTGTTGCTTTATATCCATTTTTTAAATATGTTTGTGATAGATAATCCCCTAAAGATGGTACAGAATACCAAGAAGGAACTTGATTTTGCAAACACCTTGCCACCAAAGAAAATGTTTGGGTAAGTAGAACTAGGCTTAATTATTATAAGCAATAGCTTGACAAATATCTCGACATAAGTCAAATCCAACTGCAAACTGCACAGACACAGATCTACTATCACATAATGTGTCAGCAGACCAAAGTTTCTGCAGTTTGGAGTAATCAGTAGAGCAGTTATGCATAAACAGATCAGGGTCAATGTTGTATGCATTTGGACTTGTAAGCAAGTACAGATGGTATTTGCATTGGTTAAAGGGCTGGAAAACATCTTTCATGAATGTTTAAAGTGCATGATTAGTTTTCTTCCTGTCATTTCAAAGAGTTAGCCTGTTGAATTCAAAGTGAAATGAAGGAGGAATAACTGATTTTGAGCTGAATTGTGGAAGCACAGTCTGCACTTTTATCCTGCATTCGATGCGGATACAAAGCACATCCAAAAGTGAAGGTAGCAAGAGGCAGACAGTATCATATCATACATGGTAATTGTTTATGTGTGTGAGTAAGAAAACACTTTATATCTCACGGTAAAGTGTGATAATTAGTCAGCTATCACACTCCAGTGCATGTAATTCAGACCTGCCAACTCTTATAATTTTGCTGTAAGTCTTACGAAAATGACCCTTAAAATACGAACTTACGGAATCAAAGCAAAAACTATGGGGAAATGATTGTTGCCAAAATGTCTGTATAATTGGTTCATCCATGTTTGATTTGGATCCAGATTTCATATTAGAATTAGTGGAGTTAGTCAGGGAACCAGAGTAACTTTACAGCAGTACTTCAGATGCTTTAACTTTCACAAATTTTTTCATGCAAAGCTTCTGCATGATCAAAATGTTGATTATAGCATTCTTAAAAAATGGCATCCAGCAAGTGATGCATGTTGAAGACAAAAGGGAAAATAATCCTCTTAAAAAGTGTTAATAATCAGCACAGAAGAATAAAAAGGAATATTCAGATTCTTGTGTATAAAAGCAGGAAGTGACACAATTATGTTTATTGGACATGACATCCAATTTGAGTATATGTCTCATGGTAGGAGATATGATTGCTGTTGTCATGTGAAATAGAAGAAAAATTCAAAGGATTATGTCAAGTTGAGAAATAACAACAAGTCATTGAGCTGCATAGGGTTTGGAACTGAAGTTTGGGCAACTGTACTTGTGGTAAATAAGGTCTACATGTACTTTACAAACTTTTCACTTTTGAACATAATGTTTACCATTGCTGCATGTTTCAAATACCATATTTTTAAATACGTTTTCCAGCTTTACAGTAGCAGTATATGATATTTTGTTACACTTTACTTAAAACTGATCAAAATTAGGGAAAAAAATCAACTGTCTTACTGAGACATTCTTGTCAGGGTTGGCAGGTCTGCAAAATTGGTTTATTTTCAGATTTTTTTTTATCATGCTTCCATGTTGGATGCTTGTATAACAGTATGGTCCTTAAGTGCAGAGAAATAAGTAGTGTACAGAAAACATTGATAATAATTTTGCATTAAGTCGAGTTAGATTTTCTGAAATTGCATGATTGCTTGATATCATGTTATAGACTGATTTGGCAGTTTAAATTATTAAGTTGACAAGAGGTCTAAAAAGGCTGACCTCATTCACATTTCATTGGGACTAATTTTAGCTTCATGATGTTAAAGAAAATAGATGTAGAAGTTTGATATTGCTAGCATTTGTAATCAGAACGGAAAAAGATAGATCCAAAAAGTCTCCAAAAGAAAATTCTTTGAGGATGGCTGTCATTGGTGGGTAGTTGATTTCTTCACACTATGAACAGTTTGCTGGGAAAAGTCATTGTCATTGATGAATGTGTTGGAGAACAGTCTTGCCTTGGCTCCAACATAGACCAATTTTAAGTTTGATGATGCAGGGTTGCTTAACTTATCAGGAAGTTGGAACAGTATCAGTCATAAATGGGAACTTAAGAGCCCCAAAACAGTTGCAATTAACAGAGGACAATGTTTGGCCTGTAGAGCAGTACACCTTTCAAGATGATAAAGCACCGTGTACTGGATTGGTCAGGCAATACAAGTACCAAAGTCATTTCAGTGTGTGTACTGGTTAGACAAAGTCATGACATAAACGTAATAGAAAATGTTTTTTTTAATGGTTAATGAGAGTGCTGCAAAATGTTGTTCAGAGAACCAGCTCAGTCTAGGGCTGATAGTAAGCCATGAGGGATGTTTGGACTTCTCGTACCATGAATTACTTTCAGAAGCTTTATCATTTGATACACTGAAGGATATGGCATGTTCTATGGGCAAAGGGACACTACAAAATATTAAGATAGGAAAATTTTTATTTGATTTCAGACTTACTCCCCAAACTTCAAGAATATTGTTTGATATAATCATCAGTTGTGATCTATTTACCTTTATTTTTGTATTATGCTGCACTGTGTAAAGATATTCTGTAAGGGCTGTTCCATTATACCATACATGAGACCTAGAGAAGAAACTTTTAAAGTGGGGTTCTCACCCATAGATGCAATTTAGAATTTTCTTATCGTTTTAATGTGAACTCTGTGAAATCAAAGTACCTTGGCATATATTTTTAAAAAACTGCCTTCCATGGCTATCATGTATGTTTAAATGGAACAGCCATAACTTGTATATTGCTTACCAATAAATATTTTAAACTGAGGTTTCTGGGGGCATGGGTTAAACCATTTTAACCTGTGTATAGTTAAAGTTAGAAATGTTCAAGCTTGTTTATAGATATGTGTGCTCATAGATATACATGTTGATAGATACATGTGCTCATAGATATACATGTTGATAGATACATGTGATCATAGATATACATGTTTATAGATATATGTGATCATAGATATACATGTTTATAGATACATGTGATCATAGATATGCATGTTTATAGATACATATGCTTATATACATGTTTAACCCATATATGGTGTCTGAAGCAAATTTTCTTAGGATTTTTTTTTTGCAGCAACATTTTGTTGAGTTGAAATGAGATAAGTAATTAGTACATTGGATAATTTTGATTTTTCCAACTAGGGCGCTGAGCACAATGGACACAATCTTCAAAAAGCTGGGACATCTTTCGGACAGCTTTCTACCATCTTTGTACCAGATTATCCTTGGTATTTCCACCTGTTGTGCGGAGTGTTTGGAAAACAGAGACAAACTTGTCCCATCTGTTATCCCAGTCTTGAAAAATGTCAGACAGCTTGCATTGACCAGGTTAAAAGAGGTATGTGATAGATAATATGCCATTGAAGTGCAAATGGGATGGATAGATGGATGGATGGATATGTGTGTGTGTGTCATAGCTGCCAACTGTCCCGTTTTTTCCGTATTTGTCCCGTATTTTGGACCTGAATACGGGTGTACGTTTTTTTTGCAAAAAATATGTTTTTTAATTAAAAAAATAATAAAAAATTTCCTTGCAATTTTCAGTTTAGAACGGGCAATCGGTTCCATTCTGATAGAAATCTATCGCATGTATATAGGAATACAGTTCTACAATATGATTGGTTCATTCGAAATCGAGGCTACCATGCCTGTCTTTATCTGCCATATTGGATTTCGCAAACAGTTACCGCTACCACTGTGTCTCATCTTCGTAATATTCAACTTCTAATCATGTTGAATAGGAAAGCAGAATATTCAGAATTTTCACCAGAAAAGACAAGAAAACAGAACTGAAAGGACAATTGTGCCGTCTTGTTTAGATTTGTGAAATCATCTAGTAAAGGAGAAGACTTTACGTTTTGGAAATTGTGTAATGTGATTTCGCTATTGGGCATGGAGGCGCACATGAAATACAAGAGCACGAAAAAGCTAATAAACATCAGCTTACTGCATCATCATACACAACTCAGCCTGAACTTTGATGTATATAAATACCAGGGAGAACCTTGATGTAATTCGATCGAAATTCGGTTTATTAAATTTCTTTTAGAAATGAACCTTCATGTTTCAGTTACTAGTGTTGCTGGCGATTTATTTAGCACGCGTTTTCCAGACGGTAAAATTGCAAAGGATTACTTGTATGCTAGAATGAAAACAGTTCAGGAAGAAAATCACACAGAATTGAGATTATCAATGACAGTTTGTACATTGGAATCGATAATAATTGAAAAAAATAAAGTGTGGAAAAGGCTCCTATAAACAGCCTGTGTCTGAGTGTGTTGCACTCTTGCACCTTCTGAATGGGCACTCGAATGGAACAGGGTGCCCGTCCAGAAGGTGCAAGTGTGCAACACATGCATCTTTGACATTAAATAATTATGTAAGACACTGTCCTACCTTACTGATGGTTGTATATGTTGTAAGTAGTTACATATGCATTAAAATTTGAAAAATCAGTTTTTAGTCCTGAAAATCAGTATTTTTATCATAAGCAATCAGTATTTTTGTATTTGGGGGTTGGCAGCTATGGTGTGTGTGTGTGTGTGTGAGAGAGAGAGAGAGCATGCATGTCTGTCTTTCTGTATGTCTGTAGACTATTAGAAGGATTACTTACCTTAAATATTTACCCCAAAATGAATTTTCTAAGCAGTATTAAAGGTGTCAATTCTTAAAATGACCATGGAGAGATTAATCGGGTGGAACTTACACCAATCGATTGAGATGAGTATGTTAATATAAGTGAGACATTTTTACACATAAATTCACATGACATGTCTTGACCCTAACCATACCTTGCTTGCAAAAACTAAACATTTTGTTTGCATGCATAGAGGGGTCACAGTTAATTTGCTCATGTGACCACTTAAATATGTAAGAAACCATTATTTGTTTCTGAAACACCTTTCTGTTAACCATAGAAAGCAGGTAACCATTTAAAAATTACTTTTTTGGAGGAAATTCCATTAAGAATGGTGGCCATGAAGACCAGGTGACTGTCAAATGCAGATGATCATTAGAGCAGGTTTGACTGCATGTTCTGTTTCAAGTCAGGGGAAAGAACTCATTTGATATGCTATCAGACATGCCTACCATCCCACATTTTGCGTATTAGTCCCGCAAAATGCCCAAATTTGCCTTTGCATCCCGCAAATATGCATTTATTGTTGAAAACCCGCAAAAGTGGAGATAAAAAATCTGCATGTCATAAAATATGCTATCACCAACCAGAACAGGAAATTATCAAATCTGCGCATGTGCGATGGTTTAAAATAGCCATTGTAAACGTGTTCTGAAGTGGTTCTAATACAAAAATCTACATTCACAGATTCTTTTACATTCTGTTTACAATGAGTTGTTTTTGATTCTGGACAAAAAATTCATGGTTCTAAAAAGCAATTGGATATCGATGAAACTGATTCAAAACTTATATAAAAAAAAACGTTCACAATGTTTTCGTAAAGAATACAATGATGAGTATGAATTCATGAAGCCAGGAAAAATGCAGACACAAATGCTTTCTGCAACATCTGTAATTGTGAATTTTCAATAAAGTCTGGAGGAATGTTTGATATACGCACACATGTTTCAGGAAAAGCATTTCAACCTTGAAAAAGAAGTTAAATGCTCTAAGAAAATTATTGGATTTTTTTCATTATTGGCTGGATCTAGTGCGACTGCATCTGCTATGCCCAAGTCTGATGTAATTAGAACTGAAGTTATGTTAGTAGATATTATTACTAAACTCAATCTGCCTATGAGCACACTTGATAACATTTTCAAAGGCTTTTAAAATTATGTTTAGTGACTCTGACATTGCTAAACAATTTCAGTGTGGTAGATCAAAAGGAACAGTCATTGTTAAAGAAATAGCGGTCAATACTACATTAAAATTAGCTGAAAGAATGCAGAATTCACTGTTTCTACAGACGGAAGCAATGATCAAGGAAACTTCAAGATCTCTCCTCATGTTATCAGAACTGTTGATCCAGTATCATCATCAGTAACATCAGACATTCCCTCAATCCCTGTTTGTGAAGGCTCTGCAACAGGTGAAGAAATATTCAATCTGATACAGAATGAATTACAAGTTCATGACATTCCTTGGAAGAATTGCTTGGCTCTTGGGTCTGACAATGCCCCTGTGATGGTTGGGAAAGACAGAGGAGTCTATGGGTTTATGATTAAAGAGCAACCCAAGTTATATCTTTCACGCTGTGTGTATCACCTGATACATATAGCGGCAGAAAAGGGTGCTGCATGTCTGCCACTTAATGCTGACCAGCTTTTGATTGATGTATATTATTATTTGGACAAAAGCAGTAAATGACAAGCAGTGTTCAAAGATATGCAGATTCTACATGATACAAAAGCAAATAAAATTCTAAAACATGTTTCAACTAGATGGCTAAGCATCAACAGTTGCTTATAAAGACTTCTGGACAACTGGGACCCTCTTCATGAATATTTCAAAGAGCAAGAGAAGTCTGCATCATCCAGATCTTTAAAAGAAAGAGTAAGTAAGCTGAGACACACCTTCTCTTCTCCAACAAATCGCCTTGTATGTCTTTTCTTGGTAGATGCTCAAAAAACCATTTGATGATGTGAATGCAGAGCTACAGTCCGACGCACTATTAATACATGTGCTAAAAAGATGTCTTGAAAAGCTTCTTGACACCATTATTTTGAAGTTTGTGAAGCCTTCAGCTGTGCTTTATCAGCCAGTAACAGAAGTTCAGTTTGAAGTTAAGCACCATCAGAAAGATGATAAAGATATTTTGATTGGACAGCTGGTAACAGACTTTATTGCTAGAAAAGATGAGTTCCACCTGAGAGAACAGAGGCTGCAAGATTTTTATGATGGGGCAAGAAAGTTTTTTGAAAGTTTTATTAAAGCATGCTGAAATTTTTTTGGATCCAGCACTGCAACTAGAAGCTAAAATGGCATCTTTGGATTATTTCTTTGAAAGATTTTCAGTATTATTACCTGAGGAAGTGACTGCACCAGATGTGAAATTGGAAAGGCACAGTATCAGTCCACAGATATTCAGTCATGTCTGAGAAATATAATCGATGAAACTTGGGTTACTATCAGACAGTTGAAGGAAGATGGAACATTAGTCTTCAAAATATTGCCAAAAATAATGCTTTCATTAATGACAGTACCCCATTCATCTGCACAATGTGAGAAAGTTTTCTCCCTAGTGAGAAAAAATTAAACAGAGTTCAGGAGTAAGTTGAGTGCAGAGACTGTAGAAGCACTTTTAATTTCAAAATGTAGACCAGGGTCAGCTACAGACAGGATCTACACTGAAATTGATATGCAGGACCTGAAAAGTGCTTACTTAGGTCCCTTAGGATGAATTGAGTAGTCCTGGACTTGAAATTTGTATATTTGTATATACTGTAAATAGGAGGGTACTGGGTTTTATACATAAATATTTATTATAAATATGCATTACTGGTATTTAATGATGTTTTGAGAGAATTTGTTATGTTTATTCACGCTAACATACTTAATGTTCCTCATTTTTATGCTCTGTCCCTCAGTTTTGGTGGTGGTGTCTCTCAAAAACATTTTCTGGGGTAGGCATGTCTGTGCTATACATACCTTGTGGCATTCATATACTGTGTCAAAGTAATTCAGATTTGGAACAAATAATTTATGTAGGTTTGTGTAGATATTTACTTCTTCACTTTATCTAGCTGTAAAATGGGTAATGTTTTAATTTTCAGAGGAAGGAATTTGAGTTTTGTATGTGGTTGTGTGATATTGTTGTTTGTTAGAGTCACAAAAGTCCATCAAAACTTGCTTTATTTGCTTAGATTCAGTTCACAAAACATTAAAAGAGCAGCTTACTGTATTTTTTATCTGTTGTATATTTTTAATATTGCTGGCTTCCATTTATCTATAGCTGTAAAACACAACTAAAAACAGGAACAGTGTATGCAGAGTTACTCAAAACTACATTTTTTGTATATCCATGAATCAAAAGTTTTAAATGCAGTGGTTTGCATCAATTTGACAAGAGCAGACTATTTCATTCTGTTTGAAGTCACATGTATGGGTATTTTTTTTCTTTAGTTCTTTGAGTACTTTGATGACTTCCAGTACACAGCAGCAGACATAGATGCCACGTTTGAAGCAGCTGTTTGGCCTCAGGTTGGTACAAAATTTGAAGTAAAATTGCTTGGAGTTTTACACAGCTAAACTTATGCTCTCATCTTTTTTGTTATAAACATACCAAACTTTAATTTGATGCACCACCAGAGTAAATCTATGAATTTTGAGGGAATGCAGTTTACATAACAAATTTTGACACAGTGTTTTTATGATTTTGCATCTTTTGCTTGTATCTATTATTTTATATATCTTTAAGAGAATGTAAACATCTTTACTCTCTACGTTCTATCTTCCAGTATCACATGTTTATGTTTATCCAGAAGGCTCTGTCTTCCCATTCAATTTTTTATTGTTGCAATTCTTTACATTCTTATAACTTAACCTTTAATCAACACCATATAGAACCTCTCCACTGGCCTAGTGGTTAGAGTGTCTGCCTCGGATGTGGGAGGTCGTGGGTTCAATCCCTGTCCGAGTCATACCAGAGACTTACAAAAATGGTACTAACAGCTGCCTTGCTTGGCGCTCAGCATTAAGAGGTTAGTGTTTGGACTGGTCGGCCTGGTGTCAGGATAATGTGTCTGGGTGGGATATGATGCTACATGTCTGCAACATGATGCCCGAGTACTGGACATCACTATAAACTGCCACACTGCAAACATCGTAGTGATATGACTGAAAAATTGTTAAAGCTACGTTAAAAATCCAAATCACACACACACACACACAAACACCATATAGTCAGTATTGTGCAAACCTGCTATTAAACACATTGCATACAGATGTCTTGTGTGAAGCAAATTCTTCCCTTCACCATGAAACTTGGAATTTGCTTGCAATTGGCATAGTTCAAGAACCATTCAACATATTCTGCTGGAATTTTTCAGGAACATTGTCTCTTAGACCAGGGGTCTCAAACTCAAACCACCCTGAGTGCCACATGAGGGCATTTTCTATGGCCCATGGGCCGCACCACCTTAGTTTTCTCTCATGACACCTTGTGACTGCAATCATTTTGCGGGCCACAGGATACAGCTTGGCGGGCCACATGCGGCACATGGGCCGTGTGTTTGAGACCCCTGTCTTAGACCTTAATGTGATTTTTATGGGTTTTGTCTTGTTTATGCCATTTTGAATAGAGTTATGGGCTTTATATATTGCTATCTTTACATGAGATGTTGCTTGTAATCATCATAGATCAGCAGCCATTCAACATATTCTGATGCAATTTATGTGAACTTGTTTTATAGATTAAGGTATGTTGTTTTATGGATTTTGTAACATCTACTTAATTTTGAACAGAGTTATGGCCCTTTTTGAGCATGGGATGATGGTTGTATTGATGGGTTCTTGAAGGAAATGAATTTCGAGAATTCCTTGTCATTAAGAGGAGTCAGTGCCCCTGAAAGCCCTTCTTCTCTTAACTATGGTTTCCCACTACATGTTTTTACAAGTGCTTTGAATGACAATATATGTGAGTAAATCTGTAATGCAGGCATATATATGTGTTCATTCTGTATAACTGCAAGCAACAAAGGTCCTGATTTGCTGTAGCATAATGTGCCTGCAGATCAGGGTCTATATTGTTAGTTATACCGATTACCCCTAACAAATTGCGCAGACCCAGATCTGCTGGTGCGTTATGCAGTGGCAGATCTGGGTCTGTGCAGTTTGCAGTTAGACTCAACTTATAAGCAGGAACACATTGTTTTTGTTTTCAGGCTTACAGTTGTACACATTGCGGAAAATGTCATCAATAAAATACCACTCAGTATTTTTAAATAGAAACAAACTTTTGTTTAAATTTTTCAGCTGAGCAAAATATCATTAGATGGTATTTACACACCTACTCCTCTGCTGAAATTGCTGCATACCTGGGCAAAACTACCAAGGTAAGATTGAAAATAGTGACTTTGAAAGAACTATGGTGTATTTAAAAACACCACAAAGATAGGATTTAAATTGAATGACTCCCTTTCCGCCTTCATCATAAGATAAAACATCTAAGGATATTTATATTGTTATTGAGTTTTAGTCTTTTTCTCTTTAGATTTATCATGTATGTATAAGCAGACATTGATTAAGGTAAAAAAAAAACTTTTCATACTGTTTCACATTCTTTTAAATGACTTGCCATGCCTATGAAGGAGACATGTACCAATTCATCATATTGGGTCGGTTTTCAATTTTGCTTCCACTCAATAACTTTTGAAGGAACGTCATGGATTGGTATGACAATTTACATTAGAGACATTGAAGTCAAGTTTGATTCTCATTGGGGGTTTTTTTCTGGTAAAATTATGTACAGGTATGGCTAATTGTATTGAGTACAGTCTTTTAGTTTCTGCTAGGTAACTATTTCATGAATTTGAATAAAATTTGGTATAAGAATTTTAATTGAGAAAATCTAGGTCGAATTTAATTTCAACTATTTTGCAGAAAAATTGTGTGGATTTATGACCTCTGTCTTATGGTAGAACTTTGCGCTTCTATGTTTGTTTAATCCTTTTGATTGATTTCATGGAATGAAACCAAATTTGGTAGGATACTTTATGTCAGAAAGACCGTGGTGAGGTTTTGATTTTTGTTTTCAAGTAAAAATTCGCAGAGTTATGGCCCCTGTTCGATGTAAAACTTAGCCCTTCAAATGAATCATATTGGTAACTGTGTCATATGGACACAGTTCTAGTTTAAATTTATATATTTTTGAGTAAACGAGAAAGCAACAATTATTGCAGGTTGACAGTTTTAGTTTCAGATCTGGGCAAGATATTATTTTCCAGTCATCTTTTTAAGGTTTTAAATTGCAAAATTTGAGCATGAATATAATTTAACATAAAAATGCCTATGAGATGAGCCTTCTGGAAAAGAATCATTCTAAAAATCCAATAGTGCACTTGTGCTATATATAACACCAAAAGAGTGTGGGGTGAATACTGTTGTTGATCTTGTCCTTCCTCTCTTGTTGGCTTACTTTATTTCCCATTTGATTTTGCATTTCTAATTTTGTTGACTGTTGCATAAAAGTAAAGGAATTTTATGACAATAATAAATTTAATAAAACCTTGCATGCAAAAGGCAGTATTAGGGTTCTGTTGTCCACACAAAATACCAATTTAATGTTGTCATACCATCCCAGTTAGTATGAAATTTTGTTGCACAGGTAGCATGTTCCAAGAAACACTCCTTTTGCGCACAAGAGGATTTTCCTATTTTCACATTTCTTTTTCACATGTTCTCCTTTTTAGATATACTGCGCTGTTAGCTAAGCACCCTGAAGGGGCCCCAAAGCTGACCCCATTGAACTCGGTCTTCCAACTCCTACTTGCCCCTAAAGTGTCATCAGCTGTCAGTAGCTTCATCTTGGAGATAGTTGATACCCTGCTGTCTGTAAGTGAGGCTCAAGAAGGGTTCTTGAGATTGACAGATATAAACAGTGTCACCGACATAGATCTTAAAGGTAACAATCCAATTCTGTACTTGAAATGTACACACAGTAATGTACATGCATACTCACATGAAATATACACACAGTAATGTACATGTATACTCACATGAAAAGTACACATAGTAATGTACATGTATACTCACATGAGATGTATACACAGTAATGTACATGCATACTCACATGAAATATACACACAGTAATGTACATGTGTACTTGCATGAAAAGTACACATAGTAATGTACATGCATACTCACATGGAAAGTACACACAGTAATGTTTGTGCATACTCACCAGACCTGCCAACCCTTATGATTTTGCCGTCTTATGATAAAGACCCTTAAAATACAAACTTACGGAATAAAAGCAAAAACTTGGGAAAGATGATTGTTGCCGATAAATCCTGATAATTGGTTCATCTGTGTTTGATTTGGATCCAGGTTTCATATTAGAATTTGTGGAAAGAACCAGACTTACTTCACAGCAGTACCTCAGATGCTTTAAACAGCACATATTTTTTCATGCAAAAAATTTGCATGATCAAACTGTTGATTATAGAATTTTTAAAAATGGCATCCAGCAAGCGATGCATGTTGAAGACAAAAGGGAAATAAAGCCTCTTAAATGTGTTAATAATCAGCACAGAAGAATGAAATGGAATATTCAGATTCCTGTGAATAAAAGCAGGAAGGGACACAATTTTTGGACATCACATGTAGGTTTGAGTATATCTCTTGGAGAGAGATATGATTGCTGTTGTCAAATGAAATGGAAAACAATTCCAAGACTTACTTCAAGCTGAGAAATAGCTACAAGCCATTGAGCTGCATAGGGTTTGGAACTGAAGTTTGTGCAACTGTACTAGTGGTAAATAAGTTCTATGTGTACTTTATAATCTTTTCAGCTGAACATAATGTCTACCATCACTGTGTGTTTCGAATACTGAACTTTTAAATGTTTTCCAGTTTTACGGTAGCAGTGTATGATATTTTGTTACACCTTTCTGAAAACTGGTAAAACTTATGGAAAAGAATCAACTGCCTTACTGAGATGGTCTCATCAGGGTTAGCAGATCTGACTCACATGAAGTGTACACTCTGTAATATATGTGCATATTCCCATGAAATGTACACACAGTAAGGTACATCATTACTGACATGAAATATACACAGTAATATACATGCATAATCACATGAAATGTGCACACATTAATGTATATGCTTACTCGCATGAAAAGTACATACTGTAAAGTACATGCATATTCGCATGGTGTCATTTCATTGCCTGAGTTCAGCCTGAGTAGAGACTGAAATTTGTTTATTTTGCTTTTCATTTTTTGGTGAGAATTAGTTTTGGTCCAGAATTTTTCCCCACCACTAATGTGATATTAGCAAGTATTGTTAACTTGTCTGTCTGTTAAGTTTTATAGTAAGGTCAGTTTTCAGGTACTGTGATGCATGATCAGTTTTCAGGCACTGTGGTGGAGAATGTAGTGTTATCTTTGTCTAAGTTTTACAGTCCGGTCAGTTTTCAGTACTGTGGTGTATCACATTTTTTTTCAGGCACTGTGGTGGAGCATGTGATGTTACCAATTCATGTCTTGTTAAGTTTTACAGTCAGGTCAGTTTTCAGTCACTGGTGGAAAATGTGTTACCAATGTACATCTGTTCTGTTAAATTTCACAGTCAGGTCAGTTTTCAGTGCACTGTGGTGGAGCATGTAGTGTTACCCTTGTCTGTCTGTTTGCTAAGTTTTGTTGTAAGGTCAGTTTTCAGGCACTTTGGTGGATCATTCATGTTCCATTAGCACATTTCTGGCTTGAATCATACATCATATTGTTTACAGATTTTATTTTAATCACTATGGTCTTTTGATTTTCATCTCTATAGCCTGCAAAACATGAAAAGTATTTGGATCACTTCATTATTTTATGTTTAGCTAACCTGACCATACAGTCATTTGAACTGAGGGTATTATCATCTGTAAATTGTGCATCGTCTCTCATTCATCAGCACTTGCTATTTGCAGCTTCTTCTTGCAAACCACTCTTCAGATTTAGGGAAAATTCCTCCGGCAGAATTGTGCATAAATGTTTTTCAAAGTTGTAAAAACTCTGCTGATTTACATGTATGTCCACTATTCCTAAAGATTGAAAATCTTTTGAACAGCTCCATTAAAAAAAATTGAAAGAAAACATTCTGGTATGAAATCCTTTCAGATTTGTACCAATGATGCTATTCTATCCATTATGGCCACTGTTCCTAAAAATAGAGACACCTTTATGATACATGTTCCCAAAAACTGCTTGAAAGAATGTAGCAAAATTTGGCATAAAGTTTCCTGGCATCAAGGCCTCTCTGTTTTGTACAAATGTTGATTAATTTTTAGTCAAATATTGATGAAGATAACAAGAAATGGAGAAACCTTCAAGTGTCTGTTTTCATAACCAATCAGCGAAATTTTAAGAAATTCTGACAGTAAGCATCCTACTTTTGACCAAATGCTCTTGCATTTGACCTGTGGGAAATATCAGCCAACTGAGCAGTTTCAGGCCCAATTGGGCCTCTTCTTGTTTAATGGTGTGTGTAAAGTTAACAAGACTGTTTTCTTTGTATCAATGTAGCTCCTGACCTTGGCATTCATTTGTTGAAGCCCTACATTTCTGACATCCTGAAGTTTATCCAGTCAAATATAGCATCTATTAAAGACAAGCTTGGCAAGAAACAGGAAGCCTTTCAGGAACTAGACATTCTATCCAAGTAAGTGACTTAAACTTCTTACTGGTATCATACATGCCAAACATTGCACTTTTGGTGTAATCATTACGCTTTTTTTCACGTAATTATGTTTTATGATCGCATGTATATGGATTGCACATTTCTGGTACATTAAAAAAATAAAATAAAAATAAGTCAATAAAATGCAATGCTTGTTATTTTTATGATCATCTCTTTAATCCCACTCATAAAAATCGAAGAAAATTCTAGAAAGCTGCTACATAAGAGTAGCATAAGAGTAAATTTGTCCATCCTAGACCTACATATACTGTTCTTATTTTGTAAATATAGCAACTGTATATGACACATTTCCAAGAAGACAGATGAGGTTCTTTATTTTGAAACTTTGCATCACAGATTCATTATATTGATAATATAGTTAGTTAGCTAACCAGTCTGTACTTTTAAAGAAAATGGCACGAGATGTTGAGCGAAATAGGCATTTATGGTATGATTTGTGAGTGTGATATGACTAAAAATTGTTGGAGCAAATGGATCTTTTAAAACTTCAAAACAGGTCAGATCAGAAAAAGAACAAATCAACACCACTTTACAAATTTGAAAAGAAGAATATGAGAGTAATGTAAAACAGCACTTGGATTGAGCACATCGTCATGCTCATTGCAGAATTTATGGACTTTATGATCTGCAGTCTGAAGTGTGCCAAGGATTGTTGGATTTCAATCAGGTTTGGCATGCAATTTTATATTGATCAGATCATGTAAGATTTCAATTTAAAGTGTTCCACAGCATTTACAGGCGTTATGGTTTCCTAATTGTCTGCCCTCCTGATTTTGGTTATTGTATCATAACTTTATCAAATGATGGTTGGATTTTAGCGAGATTTGACATGCAGCTTGATACTGAGGAGATCTTGAATGAGTCGGATCTCTAGCATCCACAACAGCATTTACAGGAGTTATTGCACTTGATTGCTCACCTTAATTTGCATTTTCACAGGATAACTTTATTAAGAAATAAATTAAAAAAACTTATTAAAAAAAAATAGGATTTCAACTAAATTTACCAGACACCTTAATATTGGTGAGACCTCAAATGAGTTAATTTCCAACTTGCCTTTTAGTGGAGTTATGGTCCTTGAATATGTATTCTTCTTACTTCACTTTCCCAACACAGTACCCTCAGTTGGAAGTCAGGCCAAGTATATTGTAGTGTGCTGGGCTCTTGCAATACACCCACTTCTAACAGCTCTAGTTAATGTATCACACTGTGTAACAATTATAACTGCATGTGCAGTCAGTTCACAATATGTCTCCCATGATAAGACCAGGACACCAGTTTGACATATTTATTAAAAGAGTGAAGCAGTTTGCAAGCAAAAATATTAACTTTTTGCCAGAATTGTATAATGTTTGTGTTGGGCTTATCATTGGTTATACACAGTATATTTCTATTTATGTGCATCATATTTTTTAAAGAAAGAAAAAAAAAGATCCAGATTAAAGCATAGGTATTTACACATGCAGTGTCTTGCCATATAAAATAACCCTGACATGTAGGAATTAAAATTTGGTAAATTATTTATTCATAAATAAATGGATGAGAAAATTTTAGTTAAGAGCAAATGTTTTCTCATCTAACTATAAACATGTGCAGTTGTTTAAAATCATGGCACATTTTCTTTAAGTGAGCATCTATTATTACATGCTTATTTGATATTAATCTGATAGGTGTCCCTGTGTGACAGAGTTGTCTCCCTTGATGTTATTCAACCTTGTGTTTCTATCTTGTACAATAATAATATGCAGTGTTGTTTGACTGTCACTTAGCTTATCAAAATATACACTGTTTCTATCCATTTTTATTATAAAAGTTTTATTATTATAATTATTTTTGTTGAGAAGTAAAATCAGAAGAGTTTCATGTATCTAAACTCATTGTGGGACACAAAACAAAAAGAAAATAATGAAAGTTTGGCAGAATCACTTTGGATTAAACTAACTTTGTATGCTTAGGGGACATACATTGTGTTCAGAAAAACCAGTAACATGGAGGAGTGATTATTGATTTGTACATATATGTATAGAGTTTAATGGTACATCAGCTCAATTCTGTCTATACAGAACAAAGATAAAAAGTAAAAGTTGTAAAATCCTTCAAGTATGAAAGTCAAAATTCTCAATATATCCTGCACTTTTAAAAAGCCCAGACCATCATGACTTGAAAACCATCATGAGACACATCCCAGGGCAAAATGTTCCATATTAGTCAAAAATGAATTTGCAGCAGGATGCACTATTTCTGTATGTCCCTGAGCTGGCATGGGTGGCCTGATGAATGAGGGGCAGATCACTGTTTTTAGATAACAAGAAGATTTATTGGTATAACATTTATTTTTTGCAGGTTGAGTGTGTATGTTGAGAGTGAGGAAGATTCAACAGTACTGGTAAAATCTTTGCTACCATTCCTTGACCCAGGTGTGAAGAGGTCTCAGGTCAGTGTCCTTTTGATTTCTGGATTTTTGTGTTGGCATATAGCAAAATATCAATTCACTTTTTGGGGGCAATTGTCACCAATCATAGAATTTTTTAAAGTTTTTGAAATTCATGCTGGTCCCATTGAGTGGCAGGCACATTTCAGCTCGGGATCAGATCATGGGCTTGAGTTCCATCTTTGAATTTTTACTGTACCTTCCAGGTTTACACTGAAAGCTCGTGTGTTTGAGTTCCACCTTATTTCTGCTGTACCTTCAAGGTTGACACAAAATAAACTTTAGTTGGTATTTTTGGTGCAGAAATATTTAAATAGAAGTCATTATTCATGTTTGGGGAATTATATTTACATTTTGCATGAACTTACTATAAATTTAAAATATATCTTTGAAATTTTGTGTGTTTTTGAAGTAGATAATATTTGTTTGGAATCTTAATTTGTATTTACTTTGTTTTACAAATAGTGTGTTTGTACCAGCTACATGACAGAAATAAAAAATGCCTTAAGCAAGGATTGCAGTCCAGTAATTTGTTGTTATCATGATTTGACTCAATAATGTTCTAACCTGAATCATAATCTTTTTATCCTTTTTTTGTAATGTTGATCAACATTATTTTGCAAAAATGATGATTGTGAAATTATTAAGACTTTGACATTCTAAATAAAATCATTGCTGAGATGTGGAGTAGAAAGAGAAAACCAGGCTGTAACTTCTTCCTGATTTTGTTTTAAAAGTCCTGCACAGCCTCTGGGATTCTGCTTCAAAGAATTGACTTACCTGTTTATTAGACTTTCCATCCAGTCTTCGAACACTCTGAGTTTGTGGACATCCAAATTTTGTTATCTGAACATTCTTTTGCACCCTATTTTTTTGATAGGTGTGTCAATAAGTTACGTGTATGATGTAACAGGTCTTTTTGAAACACAGAAATCTGGCAACATACATTGTCAGTAAAAGAAGTGTCAGGAGTTGCCAATTTGTGACTACCAATCATGGATTTTTACATTTCATGCGGGACAATGTCTAAAAATGTCTGATCTTTAAAGTTTTATATCATATATTGTTTTATTTTCAAGTTAACACCAATTGATGAATATGATGCAATAAAAATCTGTATTGGTTAAAGTATGCAGTTCTGTTTTGAAATTAATTGCTTCCTTGTAGATTTGGCACAGCATTCATTAATAAGAACAGTTAAATTAATCAAGCTTGTATGCACACACTTTAATTCCTTATATACTTTAATCAAATGTGAAAAATCATTTGCATCCATCCTAAGCATTAGTCGATTATCTGTTAGATGTCCTAATAATCATCTGCATCCATCCTAAGCATTAGTCCATTATCTATTAGATGTCCTAAAAATCATTTGCATCCATCCTAAGCATTAGTCCATTATCTATTAAATGTCCTAAAAATCATTTGCATCCATCCTAAGCATTAGTCCATTATCTATTAGATGTCCTAATAATCATTTGCATCCATCCTAAGCATTAGTCCATTATCTATTAGATGTCCTAATAATCATTTCAAGAAAAACATATTATTTTAGCAGTTTAAAAAATTCACTTAATATTTACCTCAACATATGTACAACATATTTAGAATTTGAACAATTCAGTACTAATCAATCATGTTGATGTACTACTTTTCTGTTGAGGTAAAACATGCTTGTCCTATTTATTGATGATTGAAAGCTGTTTCTTCTTTTACATTCAAGTGAGAAATCGAGTTGCAAAATGTCATTAATGTTCACCTATTCGGATGTCAGAAGTTTGAATTTGTAATAATACTTTCACCTGCTGTCAGTACATGATATTTTACGAATGGATCATTGCAGCGAAAGCACTGATTGGCAGATTGTTTCATAACTTGTCATACATGGGACTATTACAGTGTAAATTTGAATAAGGAAGAAATATTTCTTGAATTTACTTGCATGAAGGCTTAAGTAGTTTCTTTTCAACCTAATGGATCTGAAATAATTTTGTCTTGTACATAGTGAGATGATCATGCATTGCAGTTTTCTCAGTTGAATTCGGACTTTACTGACAAGCTGCTGTGGCTGTGTAGGGATTTTCTCTTTTGGAGACCGCTCTGGTGGCCTAGTGGTTAGAGTGTCCGCCTTGGATGCGGGAGGTCGTGGGTTTGATCCCTAGCCGAGTCATACCAAAGACTTTTAAAAATGGTACTAACAACTGCCTCGCTTGGCGCTTGACATTAAGAGGTTTGTGTTAGGACTGGTTGGCCTGGTGTCAGGATAATGTGATTTGGTGGGACATGATGCTACATGTCTGTGGCATGATGCCCCAGTGCTAGACATCACTATAAACTGCCACACTGTAGACATCATAGTGATATGATGGAAAATTGTTAAAGCTATGTTATAAATCCCAATAGCATCGTGCTTTTTTGGAAATAACAGTATTTAGATGATTGATGAGAAGGTAAAATGGTTATAGACTACAAAGATTTGGATTTTGTTGTATCTACATTGCCAACTCAGTCATTTATTGTCCTTCTCTAGAAATAAAAATAGAGGTCAGTCTTGCCAACCCCCACCTCAACCCTAAATGTTAAAAAATCTTTTTTTTTTTGCCATCCGAAAACATTTGCTAAATATGGTACTGCTGATTGTGTGGTTGTTCTTTTGACACACTGGCTTGCAAACTTAAAAAAGGTGTAAAATCTACACATTTTCAGTCATTGTTTTTGCATTATATGGTATGTACTCACTTTATGTTCAATCCAACTGCAAACTACATGAATTTTACAGACCTAGATCTGCAGTTGCATCATGCACCAGAAGTTCTGGGTCTGTGCAGTTTATTAGGGGTAGTTATTAAAACAAACAAGATAGACCATGAACTGCCAGCGTTATGTGATGGCACATCAGGGTTGTTTGCATTCGGACTTGACTTATAAGAGAGTACTCTAAATAATGAGCCGAACCAAGTCCAATAAGGCTATGGATGATTTTTCTTGTTCTTTTTTAATGTAGGTTGAATTCTTTCATTGTTAATCAGTGCATATAAATACATCTAGCATAATTTTTGAGAGAAACTTGAAAGAAATTTTGTTCAAGCATTTTATGTTTATGTCCTACAGAAAACAGAGCTTAACCTACTGACCATTATAATGAATCTGATGAAACAGATTGAATCTCGCCATGAGTTTTACAGGTGGGTACCCTCACATCAACATAGTTATCATAGTAGTCATCCTCATCTTCATCTTCTCTTCCTTTCCTTCATTAGAAAACACAGTGACCCTATGAACTAACATGTCATGAATATAGTATATTGTACGGTGGCATGGTATGTGTTAACAGAACAAAATCAGTTGTTCACAGCCACATCATTCGATGTAATACTTAACTGTGTGCTTAAAATTATTATTTAGTAAATTTGAAGTCCAATGCCATCGTTGAAAGTGCATAATATCCTTTTCAAGTGCATATACATATTAAAAGAATATGCAGTGAAAATTGTTCTCCACAGAGGATATTTATTCTCTCACCCAGTATAGTCGTGGTCATGTGTATATATTGACCACTTGTGAGGGGTGAATTTCATATTTTTGGATTGAAATGCTGGCCACATGCTGCATCAGAGGGATGTTCACAAATAATCTGTGTCCTCCAATAGTTGAAACATTAAAAAGCACATGACCAATACACAAGCTGTCCCATAAGTCCAACCATATTTAAAATCTTGTTATTGCTTTTGGTCCTGGTGGTTCAGGTTAGGCATGTGATCTACAAAGGCAATATAAACTTGTCTAAAATTTTCATGTTTAGACCTTGCCACATGGTTAAGGTGACCTTTCAGGATTTAAATTTGTCCTAATTATTCAGCTTATATGCAATTATGCATTGTATGATGAACAAAATCTCAAGTTCTGTTTGTCATCTATTACATTTATAATAGTTGATTGAATCATATAAAATCCTATTACATTTATAATACTTTTTTGGATCATATAATATCATATTAGATTTATAATACTTGAATGAATGATATAACATCATATTACATTTATAATTCTTGATTGAGTGATATAATATCCTATTACATTTATAATATTTGATTGAATGGTATAATATCCTATTACATTTATAATACTTGAATGAATGATATAACATCTTATTACATTTATAATTCTTGATTGAATGATATAATATCCTATTACTTTTATAATAATTTTTTGGATCATATAATATCCTACTTGATGCAAGTAGCTTGTTGCATATATAACGAGGATTAATAATATTTCATGAAGTATATGTTTTATAACAGAGTGACATATATTTGATCCTGTGTAGCTACCATGTCAAGAAGCTTTCAATTATATTGTGTCCAATTATGAACTAGTGTCCGTACCTTCTTTGGTTGTAATACATCTACAGCTTTTGTCAACAACTTGTGTCCAATTTTAATCCAGTTTTATTTTGCTGCTTGTAGTTTTTTCCTCCTCGGAATCAATACTGTCTTTAATCTGCATAATTTTCTTATACATGTGCAAAACCTGAATGTCACTTCCATGATTGCTTTTTCTGCAGGCTTAGAATTAAACATGTATTTCTTTATGTTCAGTAGGAATAGTAGATCGGGAAAGTTACTAGTCCTCTTGAATTGTCATTGGTCCTTCACTATCTGAAACTTTCCTAGCAATCAGACTACTGAAATTATGAAAACTACTTGTCCAGTAAGAAATTTGCCATCTTTGGGGTAGCGGACCACCACTAATTTTGAACACTGATTATTGTAATCAACTTTAAGGAAATGTGAAGATTTCAAAAGTCATGGATAGGGACAGTATATGACAGTGCATTTTACAATTAATGCATATAAATGTGTTTTATGCACATTATGATGGTGGTAGGGGCATAAAATGTTACATAATCTCTTCATCAAACCTTGGTTAGGGTTTGCATTTAGGTATGTTTTCAGGCACTTTACATGCCTCAATATTTCAAAGTATTAATTTCTAGTTTTGTTTTGTTCTCTGTGTGTAGTTTTCTTGTCAAAGTTTGAAGAAAATGAAACCAACAGGATAGAGGAGCCCACAGACTCACTGTCTGACAATGGAGAAAATGTTAAATCTTACAAATCTACATATTTATGTTTTGAAACCTTTTGAATGGAATGAACGGTAGAAATATGAAATTAAAAGGAAAAGTGAAAAAGACATATGGGAAATGATCCATGTCTATGCTTGCACTTTTATTCTTAGCCTTTGGAACAAGTTTTTTAAACCTCAGTTGGATTGTGGTTTTAAAATTCTGAAATGCCTATCATGTTGATGTTTCATGCACAAATCTCTAACAAAAAGATAGGCAGAGTTTCCTAAACCAAAGTGCTGATATTTGCTTCTATATATGTGCCAGAAATGTGCATACATATTTTCTTTTACATTGCAGATTAGTGGTTCCCCTGTTTTTGAGCCTGTCTCAGAAGCAAAGCAGAGACATTTTATGCAATATCTTCCAGGTAATGACCCAGCTTTGTTAAATCTGAGTACAGTGGTCCCCCTCTTACACAGTCATCCCTTCTATACCGGGAAAGTTGCCTTATAAGACAGTTGGCCTTTCCAGAGGTTAACTAAATTTTTTGTGAGAATTGTCTGTAATGTACTTAGTAAGAACACTACATACTTCAAAGCATTTAATATCTTCGTTTAAAATTAACATTAATTATTAAAAGGCTCTTCTTGTCTTAAAAATAGACTTGTTTCAACTGAATATACATTGATAGTTCTTATTCTTGATGTAAGCTTGATATGCGAGCAGGTATTGTTGTCATACACATTGCAGATCCATTCAAAAACATCATTTAAATCTTGGTACATACATAATTCTCTTTCCATTTGCTCCATTTTCCCACTGCTGCTGAATAATCTCCTTATCAGTTACGATGTTGTTTATTTGAGTCTTTTCAGAATAAAATTGTTTTATTTGAGTTTTTTCTACATAAAATTGTTTGGCAAGTCCCCCCTCCCACCCCCCGATGTTGTCGAGTAGAATAACCAACTCTCTTCTAAAGTGATACGTCTCTGTTTATGTGATGACATGTTAATGTTTGATAATGATATATTTAGATGTTGCTAACTGTATGCGATGTAATTATGCAGACAAGACTTTTGCAGAGTGGACAAAATGTCTTCGTAAAGGAAGCGATAGATGTAATGTCACATGATTTTTCTGTCTTTGTCTGGTACCCTGTTTTATTCAAGGTTAATTTCTCTGTTTGTATTAATCCACAAAATCTATATTTAGCCTATGCTGACCATGTTATGATCCTGACAATTTTGTCCGGTTGTAATCCTCAAAGAGAAGACTCAACAGATGTGTGAAGCCCAAAACTCTATCACAACATTGTTGAGCCCATTTCCTGTAAACGTCGCCTTTTATAGATAATGATATAATATTAATCTTCGTGTTACATGCACTTTAGCCAACACTTCTTTCAGTAACAGAAACCTGACATTGGGAGACAGGTTTCTGTGGTAGAGATAATATGATTACTTTCCTTACAATATGAATTAATTATTGCTTCTGGACACATTTAAAATAAAAAGTGGCCGCTTGTGAGGGGAACATTTTGCATTTTTGTACTAACATGCTGGCCGCTGTTTGCATTAGAGGGGTTGCCACTGACGTATCACCACTTGTCAATCATGCTGATCAATTAACCAATCAGCGAGCATAAATTTGACACATCTCCAGGCATTGCTTTCGTCCGCCATTTTCCTCTGACAAGCTGCTTGTGGCAATAATGAATTGATTATGATAAGTATTCACAAATTTTGCAATGATTTGTTGATTTCTCATTGATAAGGGTGAAAAGAAGTCAGTGGGAACCTTGTAATTCTGATGGTTGATACCCAGATCGTCTGAATGGAGGAATTAGATTTATTCCTTTCCCGAAACATAGACAAAACTTCAAAGAAGACCATTTTTTGTGGTCGCGTGTACGATAAACTGATTATGGAAACAATTGATGGCAATTACAACATGTTTGTTTGCATAAACATGTGTAGAAAGCATGTCCCGAAGATGGCGTGAAGAGAAAAAAGAAATTGAAATTGAAAAAATATATGTAAAAATAAACGTTTCTAGAATATGGGTGGAGAGCCCACTAACTTTTGGGTTTTGATGTATATTATTTTTCTTGTATGGGAAGGACTGAACCCCAGACTGTATTATTTTAAAGTTTGAAAATTTACATTTTATTGTTTAATTGTCCCAAAAATAATAATGCATCGTCTCGATCTTTCAGAGACTTGAGTGACTCTTTACTTTCTCATTTGGCTGAAGAAGGGGTGGGGATATAAAAATGTAATAATAAAAAAATATCAAAATAATGGTTTCAGATAAATATCATCCAATATATTAAGCATGCATTTACATGTTTACTTAAGTAGACATCACTGATCAAAATTCCGTCTGATGAACACAGTAGAACTTGAAAATTATTATGTACAACAGTATACGTCTAAACACTAATTATTTGCAATTTTTTTATTAATTTGTAATTCATTTACTTCCAAGGCAGCATAAACATAATCCAGATAAAACTAATAGATTATATACTAAATACATTGGCATCTTTTGCAGTGCATTTCTGTTTACATGAATAAGTTCTCGAGCAGCTTTGAAATTGATTTGTATTATTTACTGAAAAAAACCACTTAGGTTATTACTGTACGAACTTGAACTACAAATATAAATATTGTCCACTGCAGTATAATTTATATAATTTTGTAATTTTACATTTTTAAGAATAATACAGATCATTTTTAATAAACAATTTACTTAACTGAAACATATTTATTTACCAAATACTGCATGTTTGTCGGAGGTTAACAGGTGGTCATGTCACGTGATTTGGTAGGCGGAATGATCTATCGTCTTGTGTAAGGTCAATTCTTGAGGGGTACTTTTGAATACAAACTTGTTGGTGCCAAGGGATTCTGGCTGTAAGAAGTGGGTGGTCACTGGTCAGGGGGACCATTCAAGAGGGGAACCACTGTACTGAGCATTTATCACTAGCTGGACATTATAACATTGGCTTTGTTTTGACCAGCTGTCCATCCAGTGTCTGTCTTTCAGATTACCTTGTAAGCAGACTTGAAAACTATTGAGCTAAACCAGATTATATTAAATACTTAGATACTCTACTCAAGTCCAGAGACCTGATTAGATTTGTTGTTTGTGGCTTAATTTTTTTAATACAAATTTTAAAACTTTTTGGACTTAAACGTTTTTAGACAAAAACACTGTTTATACAATTAAGCAAACACCATTTGAGGTAGACAAATTAAATTTGGTGGGCATGTTTGTATTAATACATGCATAACCTGATTTTTTCCCAATTTTTTTCCCAAATTTAAAACTTTAGCAAAATTTACTCGAGGATGATATATGATATTTGTCATGAATGTTTGTGTTTCATGATGTTGTAGCATTTGCCAAATGGTTTTACATTTTTGAATATCGCAGACTGAGATTTTTTATTTACAGTGGAGACATGGTTAACAACTTAAATTTGGGGCTTTTTGGTTATCAAGTATACTGCATGCATTGAGGGTTTATGCATTGTGAGTAGATGAGGGTTTATGTATTGTGGGTAGGTATGCTTATTATATAAGCCAGTTATCTTTAATTCTTCCACCTAATTACAGTGAAATCTGCTGTATCAGACCCAGCATATAAAGGGCGCATTAAAGATATTTTTGGGTCACTTCTCTTTTATCTATGATCTTTAAAAACCTATCTATATATAAACTACACTTGTCCATAAAGGACAAATTTATTTGTGTGTCCTTTGTTTCAGCATAACTAGTATCATTTCCTTTGACAGTATTATCAACATAAAATGAGAACATCATTCATTATTGACAGTGGTTTCTAAGATATCTTACACACAAGTAAGCATACACAAAACAGCAGATACAACCCTGTGTTAGAATATGTAAATTGCATGTAGACAATACAGAGATTAGCTTAAAAGTAAAAAGACCTCTTGTTGAAGATGAAAAGAAAAAAAAAATTGAACATTGATCCCACAAAATCAGTGGTTACAAAAGAGAAAGTAAAATAAATCTTTGCCAAGGCTGCAAAAAGAACTAGACAAACACATCAGAATCAACAGGTTGGGTCCAGTATGGGGAAAGGACATCAACAGGTTGTGTCCAGTATGGGAAAAGACAAGTGAATTTATGTGAATATTTTTATATAGTAGGTTGACTATGAAAGGAAAAAAAATCCAGACTTCTTATGAGAAAAGCATGATATACATGTAATATGTGGTGCAAAAATTAAAATTTATTGTGACTGAATTATTGTGTGAACACTGACATGCACATGTAATAATTTCAGCACTAGTATTATTGGATGACAAGTTAATGTGACAATGAACATTGTGAAAATTTTCAAGTAGTGTTTAAAGTTGGGCAAATTTGGTGTTTTTCAAATGATTTGTCAGGAAGAAGCAACTCACATTCCCCAAAATATATATAGTCTATAAGCAAACAAAATATATAAACAGTTGGGTTTGAAAGTGTCTTGTATGTGGTATACCAGTAGAAACACAGTGAAACTATGAATATGTAAATTCAGAAAGTGTTTCCATGAAATATGAAAGACAGACAATAATTATAGTGTATTAATTTGTCAGGTATTGTCAATTATTAACTAGTAAATAGTACATTAGTTTAGTAGTTCTTCAATAACTCAATGGAATGTGGAGAAATTATTTTCTGTAAATAACACTGCAAAGCAACATTTTGTATTGTGTCATAGATAGGATATCAGATCCAATCAATATGTATGTCAAAAATATTAAATGAAAGAAGCCTATGTTTATAAGTGTGGATCGGGCCAGTACCAAATGTTTCATTTGATTCCATTTCAGATTGTATGCGAGAGAGAAAACGACATGCAGGCTGTGGCAGTGACTGTTGCCAAGGTATGAAGTTGCAGACTGCAACTTTTACTTCTTCATTGCCTTTTGCAGTGACATCTTAATTTGGTCCTGTCTATCCATCCTTCTGTATGAACATACACATATCCATAATCCATTCATCTGCCCAGAAAAGCTTGAAAGCAAGTTCACACAAATCAACATTTGGTATAGACTGTTAAGTTTGGTAAGCATAATTTTTAGGATTTTGAGACCACTGCAGCAATTTTTAAATTTTTAAATTTTTTTTTCACTTTTTCGGCTTGAGCGTTTTGGATTAAAGCTTGTTAGCATGAGTAAGCAGAAGTCACTCAATGTATGCAAATAAAATTTAGTAGACATATTTTTATTCTTTTGAGATGAGCTGAAGAAATTTTCATGCCATTATAGTAATTTTTCATACAGACACAAATGTAGTCTAATGGCAACAGATTCGTGTGAATAGAATTGAAGATAGCGAACAATGCAAATGTATGGATTTATTTAAAGCACCATAATAATAGAGATGCTCCCAGGGCATGTGATTGTGTGATTCATGCAAATTTGTACAAATTAGTGCACTTGGAAAGCAGTGATGCGCAAGAACTCTTGCAAATTAATTTCAAGTCACACATATGAAAATATGCACAGTACACAACTTTATTCAGCGTTCATCCTTAAAGTACTTGTAGAAATGGTAAAAATATTGAAGCACTTGTCGTGACGTGTATTTTGTTGTAACTGTTGACATATCTGGTTTCTTCGGCTTAACATGAAAGGTTGTTAATCTAAATTTGATTGGCACATTGGGACCTGTAACAAGCATTGTGTCGAAGTTTGAACTTTGCATATAGGAAGGTTTACAAATTTGTGTTATAATACAGGCTATTGAGAAGCTCCAAAATGGCCGATTCCCAGCATTGTTCATTTATAGATGTCGATTTAGTTTGGCAAATGCTGGCTGATGGTAGTAATGAAGGCAATTTATTTTTTAAGTCAGGAAGTATATCAGATTATTTGAGCTGGGAAAGTATTAATGGATATGTCATTGAGTGATCTTGAACCCCCCAAAATGATGCTAAATTCGAAATCCAATGTACATACTGGATGGACCAAAACAGACGGCATGATGGTCAACCCCTCGTTTCAGTGGTATATCGAGATTAAATGTAGAAAACGCAGACAAACAAGCCAACTTAAAATCTAAACAATTTGGTAGTAGAGTGCAATTTTTGTTTCTTTTCTATGATAATTTAGCCCAGCGAGATCATGTGCTACAGTACTATATAGCTCTAATATAAAGGTTACGATAAATCTAATAAATAAGAATCTAAAAATGAAATTAAAAAGTAAAGCTATTTATTTTGTTAAAATGCCTCTGTTTGAAGACTATGGCATTAATGTACTTAAAATCCTAATACAGCATTATGGAATATTAAATCTAGCACAGTAGTCAGTAGAGTGCTAATTCAAGAAAGTTAGATTTGGCAGAGCTTATGTTGGTGAAAAATCCTTGTGAACTGTGAAAGAGTGTTCTCAGTACAGAACAATATTCATACACAGATAAGAAACTGATTCAGCTGAGAAACAATGAACAGATTAATGCTTATGCAACTAGAGGCAACATCTTTTAAAGATTTTGATTTTAATAGGGGTCTTACAGAGTGGGTAAGGAAGATAGAGAGATGGATATTGAAGTGTTATATAAATAATGAAGTATGGCTGTTTCTTCTTCCCCCTCAGTTTTGTTCTACTCCCCCCTTATTTTTGGGACAAAAGGGGGAAATCCCCCTTTATGATAAAATCCTGGGAGCATCTATGTAATAATTGAGCCAGTTGTTTACAATATTATTTTCCCTTTGAATGCATTCCCCAAACACATTACTGTTAGGAAAAAGCTCTGCTACCTCTCGAATCCAGTAATCATGAAAAGGTGAAAAATTTAATCTTTCCTATTTATATTCCATACAGATGAAGGGAAGAAACTCTTCCAAACACGTCTCCTACCTCCCCTCACCACTGATAGGTGGCTACAGTTGTTTACCTGTTTAATAGCTTTTGGTCAATACAGCATACATCATATCTTGTATCTCTCACAGAATCTAAGTTAATCATGTAGATTATTGACAAAATCAATATAGTATTGAGTGTGAAGGTATTTATTGTATATTTCATGGTGACATACTGAAATATATCAATGGGAGAAAAATGATGTTGCCACAGTGGTGATGTCACTTTTAGAACTACTTTTTTCCCATTTAGGAAATATATCTGCCCATATGTATATTATTCAAACTGGTATTACCATATTTTGGCCTATTTTATTTTTCATCTACTCCTTCCTTCTGTCTGTCTGTCTCTCTCCACGTCAGGATGTACTGACCTTAAAATGTGTCAACTGTAGACCCTCAAGTGTACATTTATGCAGTCAGTGAGGTGTGATAGAGAAATGCCTAAAAACAAATTAACACAGCAAGGTGTAGAATTCTAGTATTACCTTTGTTGTAACTAGTTTTCTACATGCATGATGGAAACTGTCAGTGATTGATCTTACATGGCCTGTTACTATGTGTCATGCATACAGCACTCAGTGTATACCTGTAATACTCTGTGACAAATGGTACACATTTGTTAAAAAAATCTTGTGATTAAATATAGTAATACATTTTGTAAGGAGCAATTTTAACTCTTATCACAATTGTGTTTGAAAATGACAGATAAATTGGGAATTGATTAGCATTGATTTCAAAATGAAATTAAGTGATAATCAGAAATTGGATACAGAATCTGCTACTGAACTAGACTGCAAGCTTGCCAAAGCCAGACACAAATAATTTATGTTTCGGTTTAGAAATAAACAGAATAAAGAAAGAAAGTAAACTCACAATCATTAAAGCTGTTATGTTCTAGAGTATGTCAGATACAACCACTCTAGTATGTTTTTAGTTACCCCATCCCAACAGTATCAAGCCGTGCATGAAATGTGTTAACAGAAATAAAAATGTCTTTATATTCATACAAATACAGTCATTATTTTGATAAAATACATAATTTGATGCATGATATGTACAAGCCAAATTTGTAAAATGTTGCTATCCCCAAAATTATTGTAAAATTTAGGAACTTATTTTTATTGATGTAGTAAATGCAGCTGTTGATCACACTGGCACATAATGGAGAAAACCCATGAGAATTGATGGCTTTTGCCTTTAAAAAATATATAATAAAAAGAAAATCTAAATATCATTGCAATGTTTCCACTTCACTTATTAAACATATCTGTATATCTACTCCAAAAATATAGATATACTCAATTTTCTACATGTTGTAATCATTATTTTGTGAACTTTGTTGATATTTATGTGAATTTCTCACAGTTGTGGACTTTTTTTTCTTCTTCGGAGCTTGTGCTCCAGCACACTATCATTGGTGCCTATTGATGTTTTTTTTTCACACGTATTGATATTTATTTGGTTATTTAGTAACAGGGGTTAATTATTTGTGCAGTTGATTACTTTCAGTTTGTTATCTCCTGAAAATAATTTCTTCATGTCCTGCAGAAAATTGATAAAGACCATGGCAGCAAATGCTTAAATTGCAAAAGATTTGATTCAAACAAGGACACTCATGGGACCTGCCTTGTGTGTGCTGAATGTTCATGTACAGCTATCTACTGCGTTCATGTGTCATGCTCAGAAAACGTCTGGACCATTGTACTGTGAAATGAACTCAAGGCGAAGGATAGATGCAGCAAGTCCAGAGAGACAAATTGCAACATACTATGTTTACATTTGAAGACGTCATCACTGGCAATCTTAGTGGGGGATACAATTATGGTTCCTCCCCCATTGTAAGTGATGCATTCAGTCCCCACAGCATCTATTACATTATGTCAGCTACAGATGAACAAAAAAGTGGTTGTGTTGCCACCCACACTTCCTCCACAAGCATTATTTTAGTTGGGATGCGGCAACCTGTACAAGAGGTGACAACATAGTTACTGGCCTAGAGTATATTTGTTTCCTGCTGTACCTCTTATTTCTCCAGTGATGACTTAGAACTTTTGGAAGATTGACCTTCCTTTTCTATGCTGCCCATTAGGTGTAAATCCCCTTGACACTGCATGTCTGAGCTTGACTTTAGGACCTATAAGTCTGTGCGCATGGAGTACTTTTTGGACATAGATAATCAATTTAACATCAGTTATTATAATGCCATTCCAGCTACCAACCATCTAGGCCAGTTGTATTCCACAATCAGTGACCATGAATCTATTACTTAGCAAGCTATGCCTTATACTTGTCAGCTGGAATGCAGAGCTATACAGGGATCAGGTTAGTCAATCCATCTGTTTATGAATCTGCTATCCAATTGACAACCAGGCCTTCCATCTGGTCAAGAGCTGAGCTGACTAGCCAGCCAATAGCCCAATAGCCAGGCCATCCATCCAAGCGATAGCCATGCATACTAACCAACAGTGCTTCACAGCATTTTCTAGTGGCAAGGCAAAAACTGTAACTCTTGCCCAACAGTTGATGTGGCCTAAAGCTCAAATCGTTACGGCTTATGACTGGGATGTTTTACTCTGATAGAATGCCCAATGAGGACAACAAATGCATTGTATGCTGGGATAACCTTGATGACTTACTGTACTTTGATCCAGCAATGGAGCATATGGAATACAGTTTTAAAGTGGTCATGGAAGAAATCTGCTGAGCTTTGCTGATTTCCATGTGCCCAACCCTGTCAGGTACAAGTCAGATTTCAGTGGATTTGGAATAGGACGATAACCATCAGACTGCCTGGCTGATAAAATGCAGGACCCTGTCATTTCTGTGGTTTTCTTTTCTCAGCTGCCAGTGGTGTTCTGTCCATGCAGGTATCACACACATTGATTGGTATACAGCATTGAACTGCCACCCTGGGAAAAAAACAGTGCAGTGGTCAGTATGCCAAGCCCTCTGTTTTATAAGGTGAACAAGAGTGTTTTGCATGCCACATGGTGGAAAAATTGAGGAAGTATGTAAGTAGGCATCGCAAGATCAGCCTTTTCATCTTGCCTTGCCACCTGCACCTAGTTTTAAGCTGAGTCTGTCTTAGCCGCAGTGAAGAGTTGATTGTTTGCAATAGGACGAGGATGAATAATGCTCAGAGGTAACAATTTCATCCCCTGTCTAACTCAAGGCAGCATCATGCCCCACAATTCTGGAGGCAGTTTAAATAAAGAGGAAAGAAACGACATGTTTTCTTCTACAACATCCCAACAGCCTATGTTGACTGCCAACCTTACTTCCTTCTGTTGTGCTCCAGACTCCTTCTTTTTTGAACTGAATGGATCATCCTGTTTCCTGAGAATGAATGGGCTATATGTGTTTCAGATTTCATTTATCCATCCCATTCCTCTTTCAACTTCACCTTCCTTGACAGACTTACTGTGTAGTTAGAAGGAAGGAATGTTTCAGACAGAGATCTGGTCACTATTCAACAAGTGGGCAGTGTAGATAGTTCACAAGCCAAACTCTCCAGGGTTTTACATCTGGCTGTTTCAGGTACCCATGTTTAGTTCAAATGTCAGACCATTTGTAGAGGTCAACAAGTACATAACTGCATTGAGGTTGAAAAATACAAAGGGAAAGGTTAGTCATAGTTCTGGTAAATTAAAAACAAAATGTACACATATCAAGTTTAAACTTAACTGACACATACTGTAAGGTCCCTATAAAATTATTCTTGCACAAAATCCTTCTGTTTGGTTTCCAGGGAACCATTTACCAGTTTCATGCCCTTCCATTTGGCCTTGATACCAGTCCATGGGCTTTTACCAAGATCATCAACTGTGCCCTAACTATTTTCTAATGAGCCTCCTCAGCAGTGATGGTGGTACAGCCTGGTGACATTTTACAGAAACATTTGCAAGTTTATTCTTGGTCAAGGGCATTTATTATTTTTTCCATTTTGAGTCCATTATGGTTTCTGGTCAGTTTCTACAAAGTGTAATCACAGACTGTCACCTTCATCTTACCAGTCCTGAACCCATGGGCTTGGTAGTGACAAAAATTCATAAAAGTGAGGAACCACAAATGCAGAGGTGATCCTGATAGCCCTCTTAGGTTGGACAAGAAGGATCTGCCCGCTCTAGTGATAAACGTTCTCAGGAAAATTCCCCTGAATCTGAGCATGTTCAGATAGCTATGGTTTCATGTGTTTCATCCATGCCTGGACAGGCTATTTCTTCATGCTTGGCTCTTGTCCGGAGAGTCTTCTGAAGAAAAAAATGTAAGTATTCCCGCTTGGAGAGAATCTCATAAGCTAGAAGGTCCTCCACTTTGAAGGTGGACCAGGAGAAGTGGCAGGTTTTCAGGAATTGGTGCAAAGCAACAGCATCGTCCATTCAAGTGGTGCCTTAGTGACAAAGTTGACCAACTTTTTTCTCAGGCTTTTCAAGGAGAAAAATTTAACAATACAATCAAAAGGATACCACTCCATGGTCTCAAACACATTCAGACATCATGGTAGAGCAGATATGGCTCTTGATAACAATTTTTCAGACCTATTTGAAATTTATAGACCAAAATTGCTCACTCTGTTTTCACAGTGGAATTTTTCACGGGTGCTGACACGGCTCAGTTAAAATCATTTGAGCACTTCCTTGATGCTGCTATCATACATGACGTTCTTAATAGCTCTAGC
Organism: Megalonaias nervosa; assembly: GCA_016617855.1. Classification (NCBI taxonomy): domain Eukaryota; kingdom Metazoa; phylum Mollusca; class Bivalvia; order Unionida; family Unionidae; genus Megalonaias; species Megalonaias nervosa. The sequence continues at coordinate 131,339 of JAECUM010090690.1, forward strand.
TTCTGCATGCAAGGTGAGTTTCATTCCCTTTCATTCAACCTGAATTATCTACAGTTCAGATCAGCTGGTTCCATGGTCCTAATGACCATGTGTCATAGTGAAGAACAGGCTACCATCAATGGGCAGTCGAATAGTGGTCATCAATCCCCTCATCAGTGATCAGTCTAGGGGGCATAGAACAGTGCTTTTGATGGATTTGTCTGGTGATTTCACTCAGCAAGAAAAAGTTTTTTGCTTCTTTCTGTCACCCATTTACTATCATCATGTCATATGTGACTGTCAGTTGTGATTGTCTGATATTAGTTGTATGGTTTACCCTCCTACAGGGATGAGTTTTATTCATTATAGAGTGACCATCATAAAGGTCAGCATTTCCTCCCCCTATTATGTATACACCACATCTTATTGTTATTGGTCAGTGTATTCAAAAGAGAAATTTGTTTGTAAATTATGCTACTATGAAAATACTTACCTGATCACATTACAATTAAACTCTGCCATGCCTTCCTGCAAATGCAGGCATCCTCATCAAAGTATCACTCAAGCTATAACTGGTTAACAGACATAGGTGGTGAGGAGAGGTAATGGGGAGAGTTGGGAAGAGTTTCTTCCCTTCATCGATATGGAGTAATTCTGCAGTTAAGAGGCATTGGAACTTCTTAATGTTAATGTGATCAGGTGAGTATTCTTGCAGAAAGATGATTTCTTTTTTAAAAAAAAGATTTTTTTAAAACATACGTATTTTTTTTCCAATTGGTTTACATTGTAAGTAATTTTGGCCACCAGGCTTGCATTGTTTGTAAATGTTACGTATATGTAATTAAATTGCTTGTGTGTTAGTTTTAAAATTCTTTTTTATTTTATTTTTGTTTCATTACATTTTATTGTAATGATTATTGAAGGGATTCAAAGTTCTTTTCCACTAGTTCGATGTTTTCTTTTAGCAAGTGTTGTTTGTTTAAGATGTAGAAGTGTTACATGAGAATTATTTTTAGTTAACCTAGTTCGTCTTAGGTTGGGAACTTCGTAAACAGGTAGTTAAAATGATTGGTCAGTATTTGGGCCATACTTTGATTGCATGATCACCATGTGTAAACAACGCTTTTTTGTGATTGGTTCTTAAGTGGGGCTACACTGGCGTCCGTGATAGTTTTCTTGTAGTAAGAGACCACATGACCCATCTCGCGAGACTTGAAATGACGTTTTTGGGGTTTAAATACGCATTCTTAATATTCTTCTGGCAGAGTTGTTTTAACATCTTGAAGGAGCAAGGTGTTTCTTTTTATTTGTTGCCAGATTGTTTGTTTTTCATCTGATTTTTGGATTTAATAATTTATTCTCCTGGAAACTCAACAAGTTGACTTTCTTATAAAAGGTTCTGAAAGATATTCATGGAAATTTATTCTGGAATTATTTGGAAACAAAATCTGTGATTCAATTGAGGAATTGTTGATATTCGTACATTGGACCACATCTGATGTCATCGCCTTCCATATTTGTGTGTCGTCGAGATTCGAACTTGGATTCTAATAGAACTATTTAGTGATAGGACTTGTGTTTTTCATTCTTAGGATTAAATTTTGGATTATATTCACAAACCGTAAGTCCTATTTAACAATTTTTACATTGTTTTCTAGGGAAATAAATTACTTTGTTAAAATATACAAAGCTTGTTGGCTTTCACTCTTTTCTTTGTTACTGAGTACGAGCCCTTGTCATGTAACAGGAAATTATAAATTTTCTTAATCTTCAATTTTTTCACTCAGTTGTTGTGAATGAGCATATATGGGATGCAACATGAGAAAAGGTACCTTCAGGCATACAACATCATAGCAAGATGTTGTCATGATAAAAACAGAAGTACATATATTTTTCCAATCCTTTGCAAGTAATGACTACCACAGTTGTAAATATCATTTGTTATTTGGGTAATATATGATAAAAATCAGATTAAAGATTTGCTCACACAATATAGTTTTTCTGGGAGGTCCATTCTTCAGTTGAAATAAATTTCTTGTGTTCTTTTATTTATATTTTTTTTAAAATATTGCTAAAATGGTAAAGAATAGGTACTGTTTGCCAAGTAAAGGAATAAATACCACTTACTCAGATGTAGTTTGTATTAGGAGCCACTGCAATGAAAATTGTTTTCATAATATGAATCATGTATTGACAATCAAGATGTAATCAATTATTCCTTATTTTTATTTGTTTTTTTATTTTTTTCCTGGCATTCAGTGGTGTTTGTTTCATTCTAATGTAGTATCCTGTTTAAAGGATAAGTTTAAATTTAGTTTTGTTGAGCCCATGTTAATGGAGAGGTGAGACATATTGTTTAGAATGTGATCCATGCAAACAAATTTTATTAATAAAACTACAGTTATTGAGCAATTTATGTGGAATATTTTATTTATCAGGGATTAAAAACATGTCCAGTATTTATCCTTTGCTTATACTGGTTGTATTTGAATGTCTTTCTTGTCAAGGAACAAACTGCTCAGATAAATAATTCCATGAGAAAAAGTGTAGGCTTGTTTCTTTTCTGCTGACAATAGTTAAACAGCTGGGACAAGAGGCGAGTGGAGGATCCAGATTACACAACAAGGCTGAAGGAGTTCCAGCAGATTAATTCCTTACTCAGAGAGAGCACTGTCATCAATCCCATCTTCTGTCTCCCCATCTTGTACAACTGCTGCTTCTTCATAAATACAGTAAGTTTTTAGAATGTCAAGGATCTTCTCTTACTCCAAGAATCTACTGATATTTATTGCTTTCAGTAACAGTTTCTTTTCAGACTTTTTGCATTTGTCTCGAAGCAACGATTTAAATGTTAGATGTCTCTTTCTCTGCTAGTAGAGTTTTTAGTGAATTACTGTATATACTCACTTATAAGATAAGTCCAACTGCAGACTGCACAGACCTAGATCTGTCTTCGCATGATGTGTTGGAAGATCTGGGTCTGTGCAGTTTGTTAGGAGTAATCAGTAGAACAAACAACACAGTCCCTGATCTGAAGGTGCATTATGGTACAGGAAATCAGGATCCTTGTTTGCAGTTTGACTCTACTTATTAGCAAGTACACATGGTAACTATGGATTGCAGGTTGTATGAAACAGCTTCTTCAATTTCATTTAAGTTGTTCAGCTTAGGTTGTTAAATGATAAATACAATAGGATGCATCAGGTACATAGCATAATGAAGCAAAGCATGAATCACAATAGAAGTTTTAGTCATGTATAATGTCTTTTGCTTTCAAGTAATGTAAAGCACAGCTACAGAAATGCGATTGATGCTTTATGTATAATTATTTTCTTCCATTCAGTATTTTCTTTGTTTAATTTCATTTGAAAAATTGATCTAAAATACCATTGCATTGGATAAAGATGGCTGTCCTCATTGTATTCCAAAAATGAAATGGTATTTGTATTGCCACCAAGAATGTGGTTGGAGTAAATAGTGTTATACCTGTCCATCCAGCCATTTGTGTGTTTAAATTTTGCATATAGATCAGTTTTTTAGACACTCATGAGTCATTCTGTTCCAGTTTATAACAGATGATATATAATTGTAGATTGAGGACTTATCACTGAGAGATAGCTCCACCCACTGTCTTGTTACCATGGTGAAGCAGTTTGAGCATGCTCAGTATGACCAAGATGTATTTAGACAGGTCATCTCACAGGGTTTGCTAAATGTGGTCAAAGCAGGGCTACGAAACAAGAATGAGGTAAGAAGTATAGTTTTAATAAGAAGTTCATTTAGAAAATGAATGTTAAAATCCATGGACAGATTTGTACATAAAGGACCTTACATTAACACTGATTTCATATGATTGTTAAAATCCATGGACAGACATAGCTGCCAAGTGTCTCGTTTTTTTCCGTCTTTGTCCCTATTTTGTACCTGAATATGGGTGTATGTTTTTTTGGCAAAAAATAAGTTTGTTAATTTAGAAAAAATAATACATAATTTCTTTGCAATTTTCAGCTTACAATGGGCACTCGGTTCCATTCTGATAGAAATGTATCGCATGTATATAGGAATACAGTTCTACAATATGATTGGTTCATTCAAAATTGAGGCTACCATGCCTGTTTTTATCTGCCATATTGGATTTTGCAAACAGTTACCGCTATCACTGTGTCTCATCTTCATAATATTCAACTTCTAATCATGTTGAATAGGAAAGCAGAATATTCAGAATTTTCTCCAGGAAAGACAAGAAAACAGAACTGGAAGGACAATTGTGCCGTCTTGTTTAGATTTGTGAAACCGTCTAGTAAAGGAGAAAACTTTACGTTTTGCAAATTGTGTAATGTGATTTTGCTATTGGGCATGGAGGCACCCATAAATTACAAGAGCACGAAAAAGCTAATAAACATCAGCTTGCTACTTCATCATACACAACTCAGCCTAAACTTACGACATATAAAAACCCCAGAGATAACCTTGATATAATTCGATCAAAATTTGGTTGACTAAATTTCTTTTAGAAATGAACCTTCATGTTACAGTTACTGGAGTTGCTGGGACATTATTTCACACACATCTTCCAGACAGTAAAATCTCAAAGGATTACTCGTGTGAAAAAACAAAAACAGTTCTGTAAGAAAATCACACAGAATACAGATCATCAGTGAAAGATGGTACATTGGAGTCGATAATGATTGAAAAAAGAAAATAAAATGTGGTGTGGAAAAGGCTCAAATAAAAAGCCTGTGTCTGAGTGTGTTGCACTCTTGCAACTTCTAAATGGGCACCCAAATGGAACAGGGTGTCCATTCAAAACATGCAAGAGTGCAACACATGCAACTTTGACATTAAATAATTAAGGAAGGTACTGTCCTACTTTACAGACAATTGTAGATGTTGTAAAAAGTTACTTATGCATTAATATTTTAAAAATCAGTATTTGTTCCAGAAAATCAGTAATTTTGTCATAAGCAGTCAGTATTTTTGTACCCCAGGGTTGGCAGCTATGGACAGATTTGTACATAAAGGACCTTACATTAACACTGCTTTCATATGAATGTTAAAATCCATGGACAGATTTGCACATAAAGGACCTTACAATAACACTGATTTCATATGAATGTTAAAATCCATGGACAGATTTGTACATAAAGGATTTTACATTAACACTGATTTCATGTGAATGTTAAAATCCATGGACAGATTGTACATAAAGGACCTTACATTAACACTGATTTCATATGAAAATCCATGGACAGATTCGTATTTCAAGGACCTTACATTAACACTGATTTCATATGAATGTTAAAATCCATGGACAGATTTGTACATAAAGGACCTTACATTAACACTGATTTCATATGAAAATCCATGGACAGATTCGTACTTCAAGGACCTTACATTAACACTGATTTCATATGAATATTAAAATCCATGGACAGATTTGTACATAAAGGATTTTATATTAACACTGATTTCATGTGAATGCTAAAATCCATGGACAGATTCGTACTTCAAGGACCTTACATTAACACTGATTTCATGTGAATGTTAAAATCCATGGACAGATTTGTACATAAAGGACCTTACCGTAACACTGATTTCATATAAATGTTAAAATCCATATACAGATTTGTTCATAAAGGACCTTACATTAACACTGATTGCATATAAATATTAAAATCCATGGACAGATTTGTACATAAAGGACCTTACATTAACACTGATTTCATATATATGTTAAAATCCATGGACAGATTTGCACATAAAGGACCTTACATTAACACTGATTTCATATGAATGTTAAAATGCATGGACAGATTTGTACTTAAGGAACTTACATTAACACTGATTTCATGTGAATGTTAAAATCCATGGACAGATTTGTACATGAAGGACCTTACATTAACACTTTATTTCATATGACATTTTTAAAATTAGTTGAATAATTTATGTTAGTAGTTTTCCCTTGTGTTGAAATTATCAAAATTGTAATTAAAATTTTAATAAATAGTTTACATAAAAAGAACACAAATGTAAATCTTGTATCAGATAATGACAAATCTTTGACTTTAAAATGCTTAGATTGTATTCATTAGAGATTTTTGTGCAGTTCTTCATTTTTTACATTTTTAGAGTTTTACTTTTAATTGGAAAATGTTTCATTTGAGGAAGGCTGTATTGTATGTTTACATGACGGGATGTTATTTTTGCAAGTATATATGTTCAGCTAATTTTTCATTAAATATTTAAAGAAAACTAATAGCTTAATTTTGTGCACTCTTACAAAGACATTAATGTTCTCATATTTACATTTTCTTCCTCTCTTTCCCTCACCACGTAAGTGCTTAATAAACGATATTTATTAACATTAGTGAAACCCCTTATAAATGGAAAACCTCAGAAGTTTTTTGTTGGGCCCCATGGATTCTCAGTTTTAAGGGGTTTCACTGTATATACATTCTGATCTCATTAAGTAAATTGTTAAACATGTAGTTTAATGACTTGGGGTGTAGTTGGATTCCCTTGGATATTATTTGGGGTGTAGTTGGATTCCCTTGGATATTATTTGGGGTGTAGTTGGAGTCCCTTGGATATTATTTGGGATGTAGTTGGAGTCCCTTGGATATTATTTGGGGTGTAGTTGGAGACCGTTGGATATTATACCATTTTCTTGAATTAGGTTGATTTGTTGTTTTATGGCACAACAGCACAAGTGGGCTATTTAGTGCTGAGGCTATTGGAGTAAAGTTTGCCCAGGTAGAAACCACAGTAGCCAACACAGGTTAGTTGATCTGATGGTAGGATTTTAACCTGCAACCTTTGAGGTCATGAGCCTGCAGTGCTTACCACTGAGACACCATGGCTCTTGAGGGTACCTTGAATGATGTGATATGTGTCATCATAATGTGATATTATTCATATATAATGTCATAAATATTACAATGGTTAATTATATACAGCATTTTAGCAACAAGTCATGTGATAAATTGATACATCTGATAATTAATTTACCTGTAATGAATTGTCTCATAACTACATTAAATTGATGGGTGTAATAATTAATAATAATATAATAATAATTATGTAATAATTAATTAATAATATCATAGTTGTACCTTATCCTTCCTTTGACCGTTTTTATTCACAAGTTAACTGCTTAAAGTTAGAATTTTCGAACTAACAACCTTATATATATGCTTATAAGTCGAGTCAAATTGCGAACAATAGATATCCTGATCTGCCTTAGCATAATAAACTTGCAGATTAGAATCTCTGTTGTTTGTTCTACTGATTACCTCTAACAAACTTTACAGACCCAGATTGCTGGTGCATTATGTAACGGAATATCTGGATTTGTACAGTTTGCAGATAAACTCGTATATCAGTGAGTGTATACGGTAGTTTAGCTTGTACAGGTGTAAAATCAGGCATGTCTTTAAGAGTAATATAGTATTTACATGACCATTTAGTTGTCTATTCCAGGGTTTGTTCATTACCACCACAGCCCAAGAGACAATGACACTGCTAATGTAATTCTCCTTTTGTCGTCATTAATTATTAATTTAGCTTTTGATTAGTATACCATAACTGCAAAGTAAGGTCACATGCATCTGAATGTGTTGTGAAATATGGTTAATCCAGTTACCTCTACAACAGATTTATGGTTGTTGTGTAGCAGAATTCATGTATCCATTGAAGTGCATAATATATATCAATAATTACACATAGATATACAAATTATAGATGCACTGTTGAAGTTCTTAGGCTCATATAATTGCTACAAAATGAATTTGACTTTAGCTTAAACCACCTTCTAGTATGAGGGGTCCTGCATGCCTGAGTGATCTAAAGTTGCTTGTCTTCACCAATCACTGCCATCTCAGCTCTGCTTGTGTGGGTTTGAGTCTCTCGCTTGGCCAATGTGATTATGTGAGAAAGGTTGCCGGTAGCTTCCAATGGGTCAGTTTTCTACCGGGGGGTTTGCTGGGTTCTTACTCCACCAGTCATGCTGGCTGCCATTAATAGCTTATTGTGTGTTGAAAAATTGTATTAAACCCACAACAACAACAACAGCAACAACCTTCTTGTATGAACAAAATTCACATTGCTAATCATTCCTTGGAGGATTACAGTTTTGAAGATCTTGGTGTATTAAGTGATATTTTCTGTTATTCATTGATACTAATGCACATTTTCAAATTGGTTGCTATTATTTATCAGAGTGTGCGACATGAGTATATTGGCTTATTGAGTACGCTTGCGGATGTATTCTCTGACCATGCCACATTCTTGGATTTACATGCACTAAAGGACAAAGATGTTGAGACAGACTTCTTTGAAAACATAAAACACATCCAGGTAAGTGTAAAATTTGTTGCATTTCATAATCATAGAAACAGTTTTCAGAATTTTCAAAAATATTCATAATTCTCAGATCCCCATGCAAAATGTATTTATTTTAGTTGTGGTACTATGACATCTTGAAATTTATAGCAAGAACAGTCTTCAAGACAGATGCGTTTTGCAAATTAATTTGAAGCAAAATGTAATTTCTGAGCTTGAACCTTGGGTGGATGGTGGAGGTACATATTGTTGCCCTCATCTGTATGTCCACATCAGTGTTCACATAGTTGTTAAGCAGACCATATACTGATGTTGCATCTTTTGTTTCACCTCAGATGTGATTACTTTAAATTTATTTGGTACAAAGATTTACATCAATAGCATGGTAGAGGAATTAGATTTTCAGATTTTTCCAACAATATTTGACAAAGTTATTGCATCTGCTGACTCAAGGTTTATGTGCTGAGAGACCAAATCTATTTGAACTTACAAGTGTTCAGAAAAGATTCTTATTACAAGCATAAAGGCAGCTAGGATAAGTTCATCTTAAGAACAAGGGGAAAAAAACCCCAATGTCAAATGCCCTGTGAGAGTTTGTGTTGAGGCCTATGTTTCCCCTATTTCCAAGACAATGGTCAGTTTATTTGAAGTGTTGTTAAAAGGCCACAAATAATTTTCCACCAATTAAACTAAGAACCGCACATTGAAGAGGCTTTAATTTCACATTGCTTTTCCTTACTGTACAGTTGTATGATTTATCTGCGAACAATTCTGAGCCATAGATCAGAATTTTGTATCATTTACTATGAAACAGGACCTCACTGTCTCACACAAAATTATTCCTTTCCAATTACCAAACACTTATAGCAAGAATATTGCAAGAAATCAATGTTAAGAATTTGACTGGGACCATTTTATGAAACTAATCCATTTGACCATAAATCTTTTGAATGTGGGTATTTATCCCTGCACCTCATAATTCGCTAATTGCTTGGTTTGAGAAATATCTTTCCAATACTGATTCACTATAATCAAGCTAATAGTCACTACAATGTAGCAAATGTATTAATGGAAACATAAGTACAGAGAGCACATTTACTGGGTTTCTTTCACTACCCTTGCTGCTGTAAATCATTGCATGTGATCATAAATGTTATAGCGGTGGTCATAAATCACTTTTGATGGCTCCCATCAAATTAACCACCAGATTGGTTCCTTATTCTCAAGAATGATTGAATATTTTGGTCAGAATGAATGAATCTGGCCCCTATACCTACCTGTGTTCATGAAACTAAAGCTAAGGCATCATTGCTTATATTTAATTTTACTTGAGTTTATGACAACACATTTATTATACTGTATGCTTTATCACTGTTCTTGAAGTCATTGGTATTGGCATTAGCAATTATACAATTTTTAATTTTAGTGTATGTACAGACAAGCTTTTCTGACTTCTGACACTGCCCTTTTTTGTTTTAGCTCCATAGGAGAGCCAAGGCACTCAGGAAATTGAGGAATCATCTTAGCAAATGTCAAGTACGAAATGAGACTCTCATATCGTACTTTCTCCCCATTGCCTCAAGTTTTGTGAACAGTGAGAGCTATAATAAAGCCAATGCCCTGCAGGATGCTGCAGTGGAAACCATGGGTGCCATATGCAGGCAGTTGAAATGGCACAACTACCTTCAACAGCTGAAACATTATCTACAGGTGCTGGCAAAAAGTTTGGACACTCAGAAACTTACAGTCAGGTAACTTCTATTATTTATGCTGTAATGTGAACTTTAATATCTTTCATACCAACTCTGTAATAAAGTCTAATTTCTTTATATGTTGTGATAAAATATGTAATATAGCCTATTGCCAAATAAACTGCTTTAATTCAGAATTACTTTAAATAAGATATCACCCATAATTACTTTTTTCTAAACTTGAATAAACAAGGCCAAATTGTACTCTAATTGCCAAGACTTCATCATAAACATAGGTAGTTGATGTGGGCTGTTGCATCATGTGTTACTTGATGTCCCATTTGTGTTTCATGTAACTCTCCAGAATTCCTTTTGTGATACATGATGCTTTTAGAAAGCAGTTTTATGATAAGAGTGTTCTGATCCATTGAGACTGATACACAGAATCATGGAATATTAATTACATAGTGTTTTGCAGGTAAGATAGGAATTTCCAACAGATTTGATTCAATTTCATCCTGAGCCAAGACGTGGGTGAAATGGAATCAATTCTTATTCAGAATTTGATGAGATGCTATCAGGATTTTGCCTTACAAAGTATTCTTTGGTGGGGACAGTGGATTCTAGAAGATAGGTTAAGGGGACAATTTGAAGTTTACATTGCAGGAATTAGTATATTGGTATTTTTCAATGAAAATTAAAGGCAGTGAAACCAATTTGGTCAACATGCAAGGAAGTAACCCAAGACAAATGAATTTCTTAAACATATTGGCTCAAAAGGTTCAGGTGATCATGAACTGCGTAGAGATGGTTGGATAAAGATACATCTGCCACAACACTGTGCCAATTTTATATTTGAACATAATCTCCCATTTACAGTAGTAGATTTTTTCCGATCTAGCTTGGGTCTTCATTAGGATAAAAAAGTTGAAGACATGTGCTGCAATGAAAAATTCACCATTCTTAGTGCAAATCCTCCCCCTTTTTTTAAGTAAAAAAAAAGTCCCAGTCAGATTGTGCAAATCTTCTGATTTGTCCTGAGCTGACTTCTTTTTCTGTTACATGTATGCCAAATTAATGTCTATTATAGACGTCCCTAAATTTGGATCACCTTTTCATTTCTTATATCACCTGCCAGATTCCATATTACTCATCAGAGAGAGGTCATATGGAATGACCTATCAATGATTTTCTATAAATGGAGATACAGCAATATATCCCATGTATCCCACTTACTGTTTATACTCGCTTATAAGACTGGTCTAACTGCAAACAACAAAGATTCTGATCTGCCATAGCATATTGCACCTGCATCTCAGGTTCTATGTTTGTTTTACGGATTACTCCTAACAAACTGCACAGACCTGGATCTGCCAGTGCATCTTATAAGTGAGTATGCATGGTACTTATTGTTGATTTTTACTGATTTAATTTGGACATTTTAAAAATTGTGAACTTCATCTTCATTTTTTTTACCTGCTAAAATTTCAAATGAAGAAAACTTTTTTTTGAAAATAAAATTAAATGAAGATGTTTGAAAAAAAGGTAGTTCACCACATAATGTGTTTTCAGATACCAGAGTGATGCTGGTATTTATTTATTTGATTTCAGATTAATAGTAACGATACTGGATGCCTTTCATTTTGATCTAAGCAATTCCCAGCAGAAGGACAAAGGACCTCCCATGACATTCACTTCAGAACCACAAACTAACAATATTGAAGAAGGTACAAGACTCTCTCAGTAGTCCCTTATTAGTATCATACTTAGTATACAATATTATGAATTCATTGTGTACCCCAAATACACTTATACATTACATAGTCCATAATTTGGAATGCCTCTTTTTAAGCAAGTCATTTGTTATACCAAAAGTCATAGTATTTTGTGACTCTTTATTGCTTTTTTTTATGTCTTAAGAGTAGGAAATACTGTTATTTATCTCTTAATACTGTTATTTATCTCTTAATACTTTTATTGATCTCTTAATACTTTTATTGATCTCCTAATACTGTTATTGATCTCATAATACTGTTATTGATCTCCTAATACTGTTATTGATCTAATACTGTTATTGATCTCTTAATACTGTTATTTATCTTTTAATACTGTTATTTATCTCTTAATACTGTTATTTATCTCTTAATGCATAATAGAAAAATTGGCATATTTTTTTAATATTCTGCAAGAGTATAAAATGTTCAGAGTTCACCTGGTGTCAGTGCAGCTAGAGTTAAATGCAGGTCAGGGTGACCACCTTTCAAGGTTAGAATGTTTTTAATAAACAAAATAAAAGAAAAAAATTATGTTTTGAACCATGTATAATAAGCTATGTTCCACAAATTGCTTATTTGCACAAAACTGGTAGAGATAGTTAGATATCTCTTAAATCTAATTCTTTTGCCAAGCTGATCTTTGGAAACAGTTTCCAAGATTTCCTCCTGATTTTTTTCCCAGCAATGAAAACAAAATATTACTCAGTTGCTGTATCAGAATGGAAACTTTTTAGATAAGTTGATATCAGATCTATGTTGGTACTGTCATCTTGCAGAGGATGAGAAGGAGAAGGAAGAGAAGGACAACGAGGATGTTACTATGGATACAGTAGAAGAAGATACAACTTCTGTACCTGAGAACACCAAGGATGCTGTGGAGCTTACTCAGGGAAAACAACTCTGTCCATCAGGTCTAGCCACAAGGATTCATGGAACAATACTGAGTTGTATTCTACCAGACCTTCACAAAACATTGGTACAAAAGGTGTGTCTTAGTAGATTTCAAGTCCTCATATACAGTACTATATGTGTGTAGTTGTCAAGGGTCTATGAGGCCACTTACAAATTGTCCTCTCTGGTCAAGATCCTTAAGTCCGATTTGCACCTGACCGATGAAGAAACACTAGATTTGATCCTTGACGCTGACTTGTCTTTGTCACTCTTTCTCAGACACAGTCATACAGTACACCCAAGCCATTATCACATGTCATATAAAGGCTAGAAGTTCATTTTATTCATGCTTTGTGCTTTTAAATTTTATTTAAAATTTACATGATCAAAAAAGAAATTTATGTAGCGAATTTCGTAGTAAATTTCATATATTTAATATGCAACATATTGTTACATAAAATTATAAAAGAGATAAGTAAGTGCACTTATTTTTGTTCTAGAATTCTTTAATATTCAAATTTGTAATTCAGAGATGAGAAATGTATATGTTTTACACACTAATGGCCATCTGGACTCACAGGTATGCTATCGTAACAAGATATTAGTAGTCACCAGTTTATTAGTTTCATTCAATGCTATTGAGTAAATAGATTGACTGGTAGATGTTGTCTAATGTTGTATAAGTTACTGTTGTCAGTGTTTTGGAATAAATTATTAAATTTTTTCAGTACCTACATAGTGTAGTAGCATAAAACAATTACAGTTTTGCACATCAAATAATTGACTAAATTGTTGTATCCAAATGTTTTATTTTCTTGAAAGTTTTAGAACTTACCTTGTAATTGGCACCATAGTGTCAGTATTGTACTGATGTGCCTTAAACCATATATGTATGTATATATATATATATATATATATATATATATATATATATATATATATATATATTGACAATATGCTTTAATTAAAAATTCTTTTATATTTATTGATTTTAAAATAGTGTGATTTGCATCATTGGTTTTAAAGATGAATATTATTTACCACAGGTAAATTTAATCAGTCAATAAGAGGTTTTTAATGGTGTGTACATTTCTTGTTCACAAGTATTTAATAGTGTGTACAGATGTTTTTCAAAGGTATTTCAAACCTGTCAACCCTTATGATTTTGCCTTAAGTCTTACGGAAATGCTTAAAATGCATACTTACAAAACTAAAACACAAATTATGGAAATACCTTTGTTTGTAGTAAAATCTAGATACTGGATTGTCCATGTTTGATTGGATCTGGGTTTCATATTAGCATCAGTGGAATTGGCCAGGGAACCAGACCATCTTTATCAGAGTATCTCAGGCGCTTTAAGCTGCACATATTTTGTGATGCAAAACATCTGCATGATCAAGCTATTGTTTGTTTTTTTTTTAAATGGCATCTAGCAAGCGATTGATCAGGTCAAAAGGGACAGTCTTTTTTTGTCATTTCTGCGAAAACCTGGCTGGTCTTATTGGCACCACTGATGACTTTGCGACAATCTTTCTCCATTTTGTCCTGTTCTCCACTGCTCTTTGGGACTTTGCAAAGTCCATGCCTGTCCACTCTTTGATGTTATCTTCCCATCTCTTCTGTCTGCCTCGTTTTCTCTTTCCTCTCACTGTGCTCTGTAGGATTGTCTTGGACAGGCCAGATGAGTGTGTGACATAACCTTACCATCTTAGTTTGCATTTCTTTACAATGGTGAGCAGATCTTCATATGGCCCATTTGTACCTTGGATTCTAATGTGCACTTCATTAGAGACATGGTCTAAGGATGAGATGATCAGGATCCTTCGATAACATCTCAATCTCTGAGTCATGGATTCCTCTTTCAAGTTCTGCTGTCAGGGTCCATGTCTCACATGCATACAGGAATATGGACATGATGAGGGAGCACATAAGCTTGATCTTGGACTTCAAATGGATTTCAGCCTAGCCAATGCAGCTGTTGTCTGCAATCCTGGACAGAATCTCAGATTTTGAACCTTCATCAGAGGCAATAGCACCTAGGGACTTGAAGTTTGTCACTGTGCCAAGCTTCTTTCGATTCACCTGTATTTCCTTTTTTTGATGCCACTCTGTTATTTGTTATTACCTTGGTCTTTTTAGTGCTGATCTCCATCCCATACCTTAGTGATGCTTGACTGAGACGGTTCACTAAGGTTTCCAGTTCTTGTTCATCTCCTGCTAAGCCATCAATATCATCAGTGAAGCACTGGTTGGTGATTGTTCTGCCTCCAACACTGACACTGCCCTCATTGTCTTCCAAGGCATTGGATATGATGCTATTCAGGTAGATGTTGAAAAGAGTAGTTGAGAGGAGGTACCCCTGTCTGACTCCGACTGTAATTCTGAACCAGTCTCCTATATTGGGAACAGTGCTAGTCAACTTGTCATACAGGTTTTCTGTGGTGCTGATTAGTTTTGCATTTATGTTGTATATCCACATGGTGGTCCACAAAGCTGGATGTCATGCTTTGTTGAAAGCCTTCTTGAAGTAAAGGAAGAAATGATAGAGATGCTGCACATACTTTTCTCAGAGGATTCTAAGGTTGAAGTTCTATAGTGCTACGTCCTGCTCTGAAACCTGCCTGTTCTTCAGCAATAATGTGCACTGCTTGGGGTTTCAGTCTATTGAGGATGATCTTAAGCATAACCTTGCATGGATGACTGATGAGGCTGATTGTTTGGTAGCTCTTGCACAGCTGCAGATTCCCTTTCTTAGGAAAAGTGATGGTCAGAGGCTGGGTCCATGGGGTGGGCTATTTCCCTGTTTGCCAGATTTTGTTGCAGATTGTTGTGAGGACATTATCAAGGAGGTTCCTCCTGCTTGAACAAGTTCTGCCAATATGTTGTCTACCCTGGCTGACTTCCCTTTCTTTAGTGCCTTTACTGCAGCCTCTGACTTCCCTTTCTTTAGTGCCTTTACTGCAGCCTCTACTTTTTTCCTGAGGATTGGGTGGTCAACTTCTGTTGCTGTCAGTGGGAAGTTTAGAACAACCTGGTCTCCAGAAGTCTTCTGGTTGTAAAGCTCAGAACAGTATTCCATCCATCTGTTAAGAATCTCTTGTACTTCTGTGAAACTCTCACCAGCCTTGTTCTGGATTGTAGTAGATCTCCCCTGTTTCTCTGTTGTCGGGTCTTTCACCAATTGGTATGTCTTTTTACTGTTATTCTGGTTCAGGCTTTTCTTGATTTCCTCACATTGGGCCTTTAACCAGCTTTCCTTCGTTCTCTTTAAGCTCTTCTTAATCCTATTGATAACCTTCCTGTATTTTTCTGCTCCCTCAGGGTCTACCTGCATCCTCCTCACATCATAGAGGTTGAGGATATCTTCTGTGATCCAGGGCTTTATACTACTTTGCTTGCCAAGGATCTCATTGGCTGTGCCTATTACCGCCATGTTGAAGGTGGTGATCAAGGAGTCTAGGCTTATTTCTTCAGCACCCAGTATTTTGAGTGGTGCAAATTTACAGCCTGTTGATGCCTCAGATGCTTGTGCCATGCATAAATCTTTAAGTTTTTCAAGTTCAATCCTGATCCTAACATGATATGGCTTTTTCGTTTTCCTCAAATGAAGTTTTATAGTCATCATTGGACTATGCCAAGTCCATCATGTACATGGTTTGTGGAGGCCAGGGGTGTTCGTTAGTACTAAGATATTGTAGGTGGCAGAGTCCAGGAGCTTCAGTCCTCTCTCAGGTCTGTTCATTACAGAAAGGACCACAGACTTATCACCAGTCTGCCTGTGCATCTCTTCCTTCCTTGGCATACCAGTCTCCTTGAATAACTAAAATATCCTTCTTGGGTGTCAGATCAGTGAGAGTTTGAATCTGGTCATAAGACACATCCACTTTCTCATCATCAGGGTTAGATGTTGGGGCATAAACGTCTATGGTGCTGATGTTGAAGGGAGATGCCCTCAAGTGGATGATAATTATCATGTTAGACACTGCTCAGTAACCCATGACTGCACTCACAATATCCTTATGAACCATAAATCCAACTCCATGCTCTTGCTTGCCCTCATGTCCACTAAAGTAAATCCGGTGTCTTTCATCTGGAACAATAAACGTCTTAAAAAGTTTTGGTGGCATTCCACAGTTTGGTATTTCGCATTGTGTTAGGTTTTTAAGGAAAATGAATTTTGCTGGTTTTCCTCATTGGTTATACTGGCTACATAGATCATGTACAATTTCCACAAGTATAATATCCAAAGAAATTTCAGCCAGGGTATTTGAAAGTAATGTGGAGTTATGCCAAGATTCTCTCCACTGTGCATGTTGCAGAATGCAAACAGTTTCGCCTTACATCTGTCACTCTCTCAAAAGTTCATATCTGTAGAGTAACCCCTTTCATAATACCAAAGAACGATATGGAATATTCAAATTCTTGGGGGGAAAAAGCAGGTAGGGCAGCAATTATGTTTTCATGGACATCTGTTAATTTGAGTATGTTACATGGTGGGAAAGATGATTGACACTGCCACATGAAATTTATGTTTTTTAAGATGTTGTCAAGTTGCGAAATATCCACAAGGGTTTGGAACTGAGTTTTTCAAACTGTACTAGAGGTAAAATAAACTCTGAAAACTTTCAAGTTGAACTTGATGTTTATCGTCACTGCATCAGTCTTGAGTCACTCTTCTGGACTTTTAAATGCGTGTTTTCCAGCTTGACAACAGCAGTACATGATATTTTATTACAACTTACTGAAAACTGGAGCAACATACAGAAAAAATTGACTGCCTTACTGAGGAGGTCTTGTTTGGGTTGGCAGGTCTAGTATTTAATAATGTGGACAGATTTTTTCACAGGTATTTAATAGTGAGGTACAGTTCTTGTTCACAGTTATTTAATGGTGTGTACAGGTAATTTTCATCGGTATTCAGTAGTGTATACAAATTTTTTCACAGGTATTTAATAGTGTGCACAAGTTTTGTTCACAAGTATTTAATAATGTGTACCAGTCTTGTTTACAGGTACTGAATAGTGTATACCAGTCTTGTTCACAGGTTATTTAATAGTGTGTACCAGTCTTGTTCACAGGTATTTAATAGTGAGTGCAATCTTTTTCACAGCTAATATTGTATGAAGGTGTTTTATTTTCTTGCACAGCATAATGTAATCTATTTTGTACATACTTGTACAGGCCAGGAGTGATGGAGAACATAAACTAGCTAAATCCAAGTATGCAGAGGATGATGAGATCCTGCGAGTCCCCCTTGCCATTGCCATGGTGAAGCTTCTCCAGAATCTCCCACAAAAACAGCTTGAACAACATCTTCCTGGGTATGTGCTTCTGGTGGGGTTATTGTTAATTGCTTCAGTTATATTTGCATCATCACATGGTTTTATTTTTATCTGTGTGACAATGTTAATAGTTTCCATTTGGAACCTTTTATGATTGCAACTGAAATCCTTTGCTATAACCATTATAACTCATACTTTGTGTTGAATATAATCTTTAAACCCTTCTTGGCATCAGTTATAGTCCTGTGTAGTGCCTGTAGCTACCTGTATAATGTCAAATGTAACCCGTGTATATCATATTAATATCCCACTGTATACATAGTAACCTTGAATGCTTTCAGTTCAGAAGCCTTTAAGTGTATTGTGTTGGTTGTATTACATTATGGTACCTATTGTAACCTTGCATGATGTTAACAATGACCATTCATGGTGTCAATTGTAACTTGTAATAATAATGGTGTCAATCAAAAATTGATGCTGTTCACAGTTACTTTGCATAAAGCTAAAGTCATAGGATTATGAATATACAATTTCTGACGTATTGCCAGCAGTAAGACGAAAGACACGTGTTTACATTCATTCACATGACTTTCAAATGACCTTGCTTGCTTCAGAATGAAACTATAGGGATCTTCCTGTCTGTGAATGGATACTTCAGTCTGTTTGTGCTGAATGAGAAATAAAAAGAAATCTTTATTTTTCTTAATTAAATCAGGGTATCCTAACATTCTATAATATTCAGTAATTGCATGACATTATAAAAGAGTCTGTATCATGCAAATGCCATAGCAATGAATTTAGTGTTGCATCTTGAGTGTGAAATTGCAGGCTTCCTGCAGATTCTATGTCTGAATCTGATACATGCATGCATTTTTGGTATGCTTTTTCAGAGTAAAGGGAAAAATCATAAAATTTCCTTGATACACAGCCATTACATGACTATAGAGTAGAGATTACTTATAACATTTCACACAGGATGGGGATATTTATAACATTATCACCAAGAAATGTATCCAAGTTAATTTTTATTTTTTGGGGCCATGGGTGGCCAAGTGGTCTAAGGCGCTTGTCTTTACAGATCAGTGACTTCTTACCTCTATCTGCATGGGTTTGAATCTCAGGCTTGGCCTCTGTGGTTATGTGAGAAAGCTTGCAAGTAGCTTCCTATGGATTGGTGGTTCTTCTTGAGGGTTTTCCTGGGTTCCTCTTCTACCAGATATACTGGCTGCCATGTATAGCCTTTCAAGTGCTGAAGAAAAGTTTTGTTAGACACAAAAAATGCAACACTTTATTTGTCAAAATGATAATATTCATGTCTATGTTAATGACCTTGAACATATAGTAAACAATTTATAATGGTTGAGTTACTGTCAGAAAAAATTATTTGAACTCCTATGTAAAGGTAAATAAATTTTGAAACAAAATACATTTTTATAAATACATCTTGTCCAAACAAGATTACTGTATCCCTCTCACATTAATCTATCCTATAAATAAATCATCACTGACTCTTAAAGTAATCACAGATTTTGACTGATCTAGTGCATTATGACACCACAATAATTTCGCTACTAATTGACAGCTTACATATGACTGTAAAACAAACGACTCTTTGACTGCCCAGTTTGCATAAACTAGGCTTAAAAGCAGCTGTTCACAAAATAAACCCAAAACCAATATCTGGATTAGCCAGTTGCTTGACTCACTGAGATTGAAAGAAAGTATATTGGAGGCCTGTGAATTGGGAATCATAAGAAGTTGTGTGGCTGTTCTTTGTGACACAAAAGTTTACTTGCCTTAGCATGCAAGTTTTAAATATTGAATGACCCCTGGCCCTAAAGAAAAGGATGTAACTCCCATCTCTTCTCAAAGATGAATGTTTTTTTTTATCAGAAACTGCCTTAATTCACAGGTAAATTCATGATTATATCAACCAATACCTGCCGCGTTGTCACAAAAGGTCACTTCCATTTCTGCTGCTATAACACAACTACCTTTCCCAGCTTGCAGAAAATTGCTTTAACCCTCTATCCTATAGATAAAAACTGCTTTGCTTTCAAATTTGAAATATTGACACCTTTGAGTTATAGTGAGTTATATTGATGGTGAGTGCAAGTGAGATAATAAACATTTTCACCTTTGATTCACATGATATTCCTTTATCTGAATAATAATAATAATAATGATGACAATAATAATACAGTATAAATTTCTATCCACATTACTTAAGTCTTATTGTTTTGTGTTCTCAGGGAGATATTAAAAATGGAGTTATACAAGTCTTCCAGTTGAAGTAATTTATAACTTCTTTACAAAAGTTGGCCAGAGAAAGCATTTTATTGTGATAAGGAACTGGTGACATGAAGGAAAAATGTGTGTGTGTTTGTATATATATATATATATATATATATATATATATATATATATATATGTATATGTACACACAATAGGTCTTTTGAAGTAATTTGTTGATTGTCATATTAGGTAGGTTATTTGGGCAATATGTATCATTCGTTATTTATTCCACAGGATACTCATACAAGTTTGTAACTTCCTGAAGTCGAGATCTAATGACATTCGAAACACAGCACGGGATACTCTTGTGAAGATTCTTCAATCTCTGGGTCATCGTTTTTTTCCCTTTTTGCTGATGGAACTGCGGGGAACATTAAAACGTGGCTACCAGCTTCATGTTCTCTGTTTCACGCTTCATCTTTTGCTGAAACACATTGCAACATCCATCAATGCTGGTGACCTTGACATTTGTCTAAAAGGCCTGCAAGAGGTAAGCCTACATCCATAATAATAATGTCAGTGACTAACCTGATAGTTAAATCTTACTTAGCAGACACCTATGAAAAGGACAACTGCTGATAAGACATTTGAAATTCACTTCTCTTAATTATATTATTAAAACCTCTTTATTAAGTGACACCTATCAATCAGTAATTTGTTTAGTCCCCTGAGTGTCCCTTATAGACAGGTTTCACTGTACTAGATCCAATTACTGTCAGATATACCCTTTTAGGATGGGTCAGGTTAAACAACAGTTTTCTTGGAAAAGAGATGGGTATATTTTTTGTAACTCCTGGTACATGATTTTATCAATTTTTAAATTTTTTTTATTCATTTCTGTAAATTGTAATTTCTCATCTTTAGTTAGATTCTTGACTAGGGTCTGTATTAGAAATATTAAGAGTGTAAAATTACGGAGGATCTATAAATAGAGGCTTATGTATGCTTTGACAATTACTAATATAGTCTTAATGACGACTTTGGGTTAATTTCTTGTTGGCTTATGGGGTTTGGATGGTTCTAGAAGAATTAAATAATTTCCCATTGGTTCGGCTAGGTCACTTGAATATGAAATTTTGAAATAAATTGAGAAGTATGAACTGTCATGTGGGGGTTTGTTGTGATATATAGTAACAATAGAAGTTGTATAAAAGGAGAGAACTGAGCAATCAGATTCATTCCTATTTTGGAGTCATTCTTATTTCTTGTGTTCTTGTTGTAGGTCTGCAGATGTGTTTTATGTTGTACTTAGATATTATCTGAGAAGAAAAACATTTGTTTTGACTGTTCAGTAGAAATGGAAAGTGCTCATTATTTGGACTGTAATATTATTCTGGAACTTTTGTGAATTATTCAAAGAAGTTCTGGACAACGCCATCTTGACAATGTCATGATTCCTGGCGGACAACCACATTCCCGGTTTTGAAATTTATATGGAATTTTTCATTCATTTTTACTTTCATAGAACTTTATCAGGATTATTTTGGATTCACTTCATAATACTATAAGTTCCTCTCACATTTTATTTATAGCTTTGATAATAAATTATTTGTTACATTATACAAAACTTTTTGGTTTTGCTTCTTTTTGTTACTTAATTTATGACCACAGAGTCATAACAGATGGACTGTGTATTCATTGAGAACATTTTTGTTAACTAACATTTGCAAAATATGCATTATTAATATATGCGTTCATCTTGTGTCTGTTGCAAAATTTCTTGCAGGTTTTTAATGAGGAAATATTTGGAGAAGTAGCAGAGGAGAAGGAAGTTGAGGGAATCACAGGAAAACTTTTTGAAGCTAAGAGCAGTAAAAGTTACGACTCATACGAGATCCTAAGCAGTATTGTAGGACCAGGATCTCTGACAGTACTGATCTCTCCGCTGAAGCAGGTTAGTGAGATCTAGTACTAGATTGAATTGCTTTGTGAAAAAAGAAATAATGTATAGCTTTGGCCCCATATTCTCCAAAAAGAATTTTGAGCATAAAGTTCAACCTTAGACCCCCAAATTTGACTTTCTGTAACTTCTCTTTGCTTAAAAATATCATTCTAAAAGTTTATGGATTTTTAAAATTATAGTTTCACATTTTTACTTAAGAAATTTCAATGATGCAGATAAATTCCAAATACAGTATGTTTTCTCTGATAAGCTTAAGAAAGGACCAGACTTGTAAATTGTTAGTAAAGTTGTTTGACTTATGGAAAACTGCTTCATTTGATAAAAATTTCACAAGATCATGTAAAAGAGGTGGAAGGGTTTGTCATCAGAGATTTATAGGGTATCTCATCATATTTTGCAATTTTGATCTTTGAACTCGTGCTCAGAAATTTTTCAAAATACAGGCCTCAGAGTCATGAACCAGTTGAATCCAAGACAAGGTCTCAGAGTCATGAACCAGTTGAATCCAAGACAAGGCCTCAGAGTCATGAACCAGCTGAATCCAAGACAAGGTCTCAGAGTCATGAAACTCTCTGAGCAGAAGATCAAGCTTCAGTTATGCAACTTTCTGAGCACAAGATGAGGCCTCATATTCATGAACCTGTTGAATCTAAGACCAGGCCTCAGAGTCATGAAACTGTCTGAGCACAGAAATTGAACTCTGGTGTAAAACTCCCAAATTATCAATCATACAGAGAGTTGCTCAGTCACGTAAAAATTTGGAATGTTTGTAGAGGCAAAAACAAATAGTTCCAAGGTTTGATTCTTACTTTTTCTCTGAGTACAGTTATTGAAGATGAACAGTTTTGAAATTGGAACATGATTTTGAATTTGTGCTTAGTTTCATGGATGTGGCACCAGGTCGAGATTTCATGTTCCTATAGTAATGTCATGTGATTAAAATACATTACATTTATATCTGTCTTGAAGGTTATGTCATATGGTTGGCTGCTACTTTAGAAAAATAATTTACTTTTCTCTCCTCTACAACATTTAATTATATCATACGGCTATTAAGAATGCAATATCTATTAATATGTTATTAAATGTGTATTCTGTATTTGACCTTGTGGTAAGTCCAAGGTCAGTTATCTTGGCCCAAGTTGGCTGCATTAGGGCTGTTCCATTTAAACATACAAGGTACTCAGGGAAGGCAGTTTTTAAAAAAATATATGCCAGGGAACTTTGATTTCATGGAGTTCATATTAAAATGATAAGAAATTTCTAAATTGCATCTATGGGTGAGTACCCCACTTTAAAAGTGCCTTCCCTGGGTCCCATGTATGTTTTAATGGAACAGCCCTTAGACAAAGGCAGTTCTTCTGAGCACCTTTCCAACTAGACATGAACCAAGATGACTGACCAGTGGCCTTTAACAAGAATAATTGAAAAACATATAGTTTATGACAATTTGTTACTCATCTTAGTATAATATTACATCTTTATTTAATGTAACAAATCCAATTCAAGTGTTGTTTAAAATTGTAATATTATTTGAAATAAAGGAAGCTTTGTACATGGCTTTTGACAGTACCTATATAGTTTTATTTACCTCGTCTTTAACAAAGAATCCTGTTGACTCTTTCTGCATGTGGCCCTGAATAAAGCATACTTAGCACTTGTATTGTAAGACTTGCCAGTATAATGCACTCTGTTCATTAATAGGTCATAAAACTTGGAGTAGCTAAGCAAGAATAGATTGGATCATTTAATATACAGAAAAACCTTGAAATTAGGTCACCATACTTTTTATACCAGATTTTGGAGACAACTCATAGCCACAAGATGTCCAGGAAGGTCCAGGATGTACTGAAGAGAATAGCCTATGGACTGATGGAAAACAAAGCCATTACCACTGAAATGCTGATGATATATATACACAGTTTAACAGTGGAGGTTATGCCTCTTCTGGACGAAAATAAAGTGTAAGATCATAAAATCATGACTTCAGACAATGAATAGGTTTCTTATTTGCACAAATCCTGCCTTTTTTGTTCCAGTTATGATTTGTTTGTTACATATTGTTGGATAAAGGTGATTGTCCGATGAACATTTAAAAAAGATTCATCACCATTAGCCGCATTGTATAAAAGTTATTTTCAGATATTCTGTAAATTATTTTAAGATATTGTGAGTTGTAAACGAGACTCACCTGTGCTTGTCCTGTCTGTGCTTACACTATACTACAACTGTCTATTAAGTACAGTCAAGAGGTCAGGTGATTTCTTACTTTTGTACAAGTGTCTTTAATATATGGAGAAATCTTCCAAAAGCGTTTGTACTTAAATAGTAAATGAGCATAGATATTTAGTATCTTCAAGTAACCAGTGTAAACGTTTTAAACAACTTTAAAAAATTACTTAAAGTTCCAAGGAAGGAATACATTTGTTTAATTGGGCTGTATCATATAAATCTAGAAATCCATGATTTTAAATTTGTGCGTGCTTGATTAGTCTGCAGGATCTCATCATGAAATAATGTACAAACCTTTTATATGCTTAGGGAGAAAGCACCAGAGCAGGAACCTGCAAAACCTGGCCAGAAACCAGCAAGTTGTCTTCTCCTACCAACAGTGATACCCAGAGGAGGAGCCAAACCTAAATCCAACAAGAAGACCAATCTTCATGTGGTTGTCGAATTTGGACTTCAGGTAACATCATTAAATTTCTGTACGACTTCTTTTCCTGGTAACATCATTAGCTTTCTGTAGGACTACTTTACAAGGTAACATCATTAAATTTCTGTAGGACTTCTTTTCCAGGTAACATCATTAGCTTTCTGTAGGACTACTTTACAAGGTAACATCATTAAATTTCTGTAGGACTTCTTTACCAGGTAACATCATTAGCTTTCTGTACCACTACATTGCATTGAAGCTAATCTTATCTTCATTGATCCTTATTTTGATACACCTTAAATACATTTTCTGTCAGAGGTGCAATAGCCATAGAAACAAATAAATCATGATAAAGAACAATATATAATTCCTATTGCTACCACAACAATCCTTTAGGGGAGACAAGATTTCCAGTACACAGTAAAGTAAGAATATTGCATAGGAAAAGGTTGTGTGTGTTTCATCACATTTTATACTTGTGCTTTTCTCCAAAAGTATATATGTTTGTGATCAAGGAGAACAATATTTCATTTAAAGTGAAATTAAAGTGAGATGATTATTTTCCCAGCATTTTTCAGTGGTATCTGCAGTAGTATGTTTTGATGGTATGAAGTTTTAATACCATGGCTCTGTATCATATATAATTTTGCGGATTGTGAATAGAAAGATGTAATTTTTATTGTGACTTATTTGTTATTGTTTGCTTCATATAAGTGCCATGTTTTGATGGATGTACATGTGAAGAATAATGATATTTATGTTGGCAAATAAGATATATGTAGGAAGATTTTTTTCAGGATAAAAGTGCTCGGTTGGGCCAGAAAGGATATGAAGCATATGTTCTATTTGGTCCCTAATTGGTAAAGTGGGCAGAGCTTACTTGCCTTTTGTACCAGTCAAGATGTTAAAACCCAACACATATTGACTGGTCTTTCAGTGTTCGGGTTTATGGACTAATTAACCACCTTCTAAACATGGCTAAACCCACGACTTACACGATAGTGGTTGTGTAGCCCAGAATTGCATAACTCAGAATTTTTGGGTTCCCTGCCTTTAATTTTCATTGAAAAATACATAATTCAGCTAACTTTAATACCATTCATTGTAGTCGTTTACAAATCCTAAATTTTTTGTGTTAGACAAATAATTTCACTATCTTTTAGTCTTGAAAAAATTCATATGAAATTGCATAACGCAAAATTTGCATTAGTTGAAATCTCATAAGTCAGTTTTATCCTCTTTGTGTGTGTGTGTGTGTGTGTGTGTGTGTGTTTTTTTTTCTCTAAACTATATATTCTGGTCCAAGTCAGGGTATTCAAATGCTTTTGGTTCCAACAGTTTAGGCAATTTTCAGTTTTGTATATAAAATATATACTCATAAAAAAGATAACAAAATACACATGTAAAAATATGTGAAAATATATTCTTTTGTGTGAAGAATTAAGAAATTTAAATTGTTCGTGTGAACCAATTAAAAATTTTGTAGGGAGTATATATTATCTAAATCTTAACTGGGATCAATTCTCATTATCCTTATCTGAAAGAGTGAGATTTGCTGATGGTGAATGAGATCGATTTTCATTATCTTTGTTCTTGTCTATGAAAGAGGGAGATTTGCTGATGTTGAATGAGATCAATTTTAATTATCTTTGTTCTTGTCTATGAAAGAGTGAGATTTGCTGATGTTGAATGAGATCAATTTTCATTATCTTTGTTCTTGTCTATGAAAGAATGAGATTTGCTGATGCTGAATGAGATCCACTCTTACTGTCCTTTTCTATGAAAGAGTGAGATTAGCTGATGTTCAGATGTTACAGCAATATTTTGTCTCACTGAACAGTTGGCATTTTTATTTTGTACACATTCTTAGTACCAAATTTTGTTTTTTATCCAATGTAGCTGCTTCATCAATGTTTGAAGAAACAGAAGCTGAATTCCTCTGATGTAGATCACCTCAGGTTAATAGATCCTCTGGTTGAAACACTTGCACGGTGCCTGTTTTCTAAACACATCAAGGTTAGTTTCATGATGGACAACAAGACTTTGTAACATGATTCCAAGAATTTGTGCATTCATACAGTTGCATTGGTACTTGCAGACTACATGATATTCAGGATCTTTAACCCATTATATACATGTATTCTTATATAATGCTATCTGTTATTGAATAGTTCAGTAAAGAAATTTGCAGACAAAGACATTTAAAATTTATCCACTGAAACGGGAGGGGAGACGGTGTATCCCCTGAAAAACACATAGCATGCATTTATAGATATGTAATGAGTATGTAACTGTTTTGAAATAAATATTTTGTGCTCTGGTTGCTGACATAATAGAGTATTTTGTCTATTTAATGTCTCTCTTATGCACCTTTTCCTTCATTGTGTATCACATTTGCTGCTTTTTTTAAGCAAAACTCTTGAAGTTTTTAAAGCCATTTTCTCATTGCATCAATGCATCTGTGTATTCTTCTGTTGTTTCAGGTAAACTCCGGTAGTTTGAGGTGTCTAATCTGGTTGCTGCGTTTCCGACTGCCCTCCATCAAGACAAATATAAAGAAGATTGCTAATGGCATGTTTGTTCTATTGAAAAACCATGGCTCAGTTGGCTCTGCCAGGGGAGATAACCATGAACTGGCCTCAATGTGCTTCAAGGTAAATGAACATAGCATATTAACAGCATCTTAATTTAGCAGAAGCAAAATTTTGCCTTCCCAAGACATGTAATATTTTGGAACTGTACCCAAAGACACAGTCATACCAATGTTGGCAGAGAGTATTGCTCAGTGCTGACAGCATAGTAATTACACACAACTGGCCTTTTTGGTAGAAAACAAGGAATCCTCAGAATTTTTAATGCAAAACTATAAAAGCAAAGTGGTTTTGATGATGAAAGAGCATTATATTTTTCTGTTGTGGAAAGTTATCTCACAGTGATTTGGGGTGCTGCTGGTCACATTCCTGATGGTCATAACTTGGAAACTGGAAATCCTGAACTTGTAACCATATGTAGATTTGAAGGACATAAGGAGACAAAATTATACACTTGTCCAGTATACACCTAGAGTCAGGCCCTTGGGTAGACAACGTGCCTCTGAATGATAGCTTGGAAACTGCTGAGATCACCGTAATGTAAGCACATGCATGTTAGAAGTGTATGAGGAGCCCGAATCATTCATGTACCCAGGGCTGAGCCTGGGTTATGTCCCTGAGGTGAGGGACTTGGAAACTCGATCCTCAACCTGTAAGTGTGCATCAAAGCTATACATAGTTACAGAGTGAGGACCGAGTTTCAGTGAGGAGATGAAATTAGACATTACATACCCTGGATCATGTCCCAGGGGTAGGTGACTTGCCATTAGGTCATAACATTGAAACTGTTAAGATGACAGACTTTTAATAATGGATAACTATAATGGGCATGAGGAGATAAATACATAAGCCCTAGGTCATGCCTCTGGAGTCAGGCTCTTGCCCTGGGCATATAACTTGGAAACTATTAGGGCACTTGCCATTGGCATATAACTTGGAAACGATCAGGTCAGATAACTTGAAAACAATCATGATACCTATTTTATCTCCATATGTACACTAACTGGACATAGAGAGACAGATACACATTTACAGTGTTGTAACATTGACCACATGACTTGGAATTCCAGGGCATGCTATTGACAGGATTCTAGTATTATTATGTGTATATGCATTTTTTTATATAAAAGAGTTAAAAATGTAAATGATTTCAGGCAGTGACAGTGCTTGTTCGCCATGTGGAATTCTTCAAGATCAGCACTGAACAGTTGCAAGTCCTGCTGTTATTCTGTGAAGAGGATCTCCATGACTACAACAGACAGAGCACAGCCTTCACCTTGCTCAAGGTCACATTCCATTTTCTGTAATAATGTAGATGGTTTTCTGTCACAAGAAAGTCAAAATAATGATCTGTTTCTTTATTGTTATTGTTGAATAACAATCACATCTGTTGCTTCAGTATGAAAATATCTTATTTTGACCAGTAAAAAAATAGTTTATAAGTTTGTTACATTTTACCCTTAGTAGCACATTATCCTTCTCAAACATACATTACAGAATCAGAGTTCACTTTATACAGTTTAGCAGCTCATCAATGTAGTCATTTTTGGTAACAAGACCAAATTTATTTTTTGTCTTAAACTAATTGCAATTGTAGATGTCAAATTTACCAGTTTGATTTCTCTCTTGACATGTAAATAGATACCGCATGGCACAAGTATACATGATGAAGGTTAATCTGAAAATAGCAACAGTGATGTTACACCAGGTGGTCACTTTATCAGAATGTGGTCATTCCAAAACACATTACAGTATATACTTGCTGATAAGTCAAAATGCAAACATTATAGACTTTGATATGGTATCACATAATGCACCTGCAGATCAGGGTCTGTGTTGTTTGTTCTACTGATTACTCCTAACAAACTGCAAAGACCATGATCTGCAGTCACATAATGCGCTTGCAGATCTGGGTCTGTGCAGTTTGCAGTTGGTCTCAGCTTACAGACGAGTATATATGGTAATAAAAGATTTACCATGCTGATATTCACTGTATAAAAGCTTGTCATAATTTACTAGGTGTCAGGTTGACTATTCCAAATAAGAATTACAAAAGGAAACCATTTGAGGTATTTAGCTCAGCATAGAATCTTTTGAAACCTTCTCCCTCCTCTGTGCTGAGAGGTATCACTGTGCTGAGAGGTATCAGGTAAATGCATTTTCAGTGCATTTTTGCCATTTAATTTCAGTCTTATTAGAGTTTTGTAGTCATTTTTTTGTTTATACCCCTCATTAAAAAATAAATTTCTGTTTTTTCTACCATTTAGCTGAAACCCGGCTGCAAGACAAAGATTTAGTTTGAAACCCAGATGCTGCAACAATGGGTCCTGACATTATGACTGTCACATGACCTAATTTTTAGTAATACCGGCAACAAGGGGTATATAAACCTCTCACTGGCAAGACTAAGTGATCAGTTAAACAAATGAATCAAGCAGAACAATTCTCTCTGATGAATTACAATAGTAACAAAACTGGTCAAGAACCAGGGGTGACTAGACCACCCCAGCATATGGGAGGAAATGCCTCCACATCCATTCAGTCATTATCTTTCTCATTTGTTTTATAGGTTATGTGCTTTATTGGTTTAAATGGAATACAGTGTGACCCTGCTATAACACGGTAGTTGGGAGCCATAGAACCCGACCGTGTTATAAGCAGCCAGGTCAGTTAGCTGAAGAAAATGATGCATGTACCCGAAAAAATGTGTGAGGGGGGTGGGGGTGTAGATAGTAAATGCGGGCACAAAAATATGTGCTTCATTGGCACATTTATCATCTTAAATCGATGATATTAAATGAGAAATACACATGTAGTGGAAACAGAGAAGGCATATATAATATTTTACTTTATTCAGAGAACCATGCAATGGTACATATATGTGTATACTATTTATACATACATGTCTAATGTATAGCAATTAATAAAGTATCAACACCGTGTACTCACCCGCAAATCACGTCACATACATTGAATCCACAATACAAGTAATTCCATTGAAGATATGAACACAGATTTAAAATATTCAGTAATTTTGTCACAGGTTTATAGGTCTGAATTCAGTAGAAAAAAATAGCACAATCATGTAACGAATGATGAAGCACATTTACTTTTCAGTACGTCCCAAGTCGGCAAAAGTTTGCGTTTTAAGCGCCTTCGGTAGAGTTCGTAAGCATAAACTTTTTCCTGTAACAAGGAAACTTTCATGGCACAGTAAAAGTGTTCCAGTGATGTTGGAAGATGAAACAATTCATCAGATTCCATTTCTTTTATTTAAGTTTGGTACTGACTTCCTTTGAAGAAAGGTTCTTTGTTTTTATTGAAGATTGTAGTCGGCTTTCTTTGATGAAGGGCACACACGTTATTGAAGTCACTGCCAAAGGACAGCTTTGGAGAACCCAACAAATGTCCGTTTCTTATTGTGGCGGCAACATAAAAAAATTGTATTGCATGATTGAGACTGATTTTTTTCCCCATTTGCTTAGTGCGTTTTCATAACAATCAGTGCTTCAAAGGTAATATTTTCTTTGAAATTTCAGCTACTACTTTATCTGGGTAAATTTTTTGTAAAAATGAATTTGGCCGTCGTATAGTCAATTGTAGTTACTGTTTCTCTCTGCCTACTGAAGACTAATGAGAGATTGTTTTTTTTTTTTTGTTTTTTTTTTTGACATTTATGGTAGTGGAGTGATGCTGTCTTCCACGCATGCATCAGAAATTTAAAGAAAGGGTCAATCGATGATAGAGACCAAGCTGTTCTAGTCTGATGACAGGGATTACTACAGAGAATGTGAATGTTCTGAAGGATTTAATTCTGAGTGAAAAGAAGAGGAATTTTTCTTACCATCCACATACAAATGACAGTCTGTGTAAATATATTAATTACTAGCGAGCAGCCAAAAATCCGACGAAAGATAGATTATGAGATAATGCCTCGTCCGGTTGATCTCCGCTACCAGAAATGTAAATTTGAAAACAGTGGATATCTCAAAACATACAGTACTCATGCTAGATGTCAACATAAGCGGATTATGATATAACAATGCACTGTTAAGATGGTTTGTCAGTATGGACCAAGAATTTGTTTATGTAACAATATATAAATTTCAGTGCATTTTATATCAACTTTACGGCTTCCTTTTATGGGACCTCTGAATTTCTCCACTCCAAACCAATGGTTGTATATACAAGTTTAAACAGCCAACAATGCCGCCAATAAAAAAAATCACCAGATGGCATATTTTGCCACCAATAAGGAAAAAAAAATCGCAATTTACGACACTGGCAAAGCCCTGCATGATTCCTGAATAAACTTTTTACACATTATTTTTCGTACTTTTAAGAAGAAAATTATTTTTTCATGTATGAGAAAAATGCATATAAAATTTCAGGAGCCACGCCACGATCATCTTGTATTATTCATACGCGATCTCTTCCTTAAAATGATAAACTTTTTAACTTTTTTTCGTACTTTTAAGAAAGAATTTTTTTTTTCGTGTACGAGAAAAATACATGTATATGAAATTTCGGGAACCACACCACAACTGTGTTGTATCTGAATTCATGTTATAATGGAGCGTGCTATAGCGGGGTCACACTGTATAATGTTGACATTTACATAACAGACATGAAATTATGTCATTAACATGTAAACATGACCACGAGAGAGAGAGAGAGAGAGAGAGAGAGATTAATTATTAGACACTTGGACTTATAGACAGATTTAATACTTTATTTAGTGAGGGTGACTCATTTCTCATATAGTCAAATACTATTCTCCTTTGATACCATTAACAGATTTCATTTATTATGGTGAAATATAAACATTTAATATTCTTGCATACAGGCGATATTATCAAGAAAGCTCTCTGTCCCTGAAATGGAAGATCTGATGAAGAAGATACAGGAAACATCTATTACAGCAGATTCCCCACATGTCCGCAGGGAGTGTAGACAGGTAAGGACACATCTGTTACAGCAGATTCCCCACATGTCCACAGGGAATGTAGACAGGTAAGGACACATCTGTTACAGCAGATTCCCCACATGTCCACAGGGAGTTTAGACAGGTAAGGACACATCTGTTACAGCAGATTCCCCACATGTCCACAGGGAGTTAAGACAGGTAAGGATGCATTTATTACAGCAGATTCCCCACATGTCCACAGGGAGTTTAGACAGGTAAGGACACGCCTGTCATAGCAGATTTTCCACATTTTCCTGTCATGTCCACAGGGAATGTAGACAGGTAAGGATGCATCTGTAACAGCAGATTCCCCATGTGTCCACAGAGAATGTAGACAGGTAAGGACACATCTGTCACAGCTGATTCTCCACATATCTGCAGGGAGTGTAGACAGGTAAGAACATGTCTCTCACAGTAGATTCCACACATGCCTGCACACTATGCCTGATACCTGATACAAATGTCCATACCAAGATCTGAGGTTTTTTTGTGGCAATAAAAACTGAACTAGAAATTTTCTGCCTTTAGATTTTTTGATCACCCCTTTTTCTGTGCATTTGTAATGCCATTCTGTCTTCTTACACTTAGGAAAAATTAGAAATCTGGTATTTTCTGTCTGGGATGTCTAAAGTACTAAGGAAGAGTTTCTTTCACTTTTGTTTGTTTTTATCCCTGATAAAATATTATTCAGTTCTAAATAATGTACATTTTGCCTACATTCCAAAAATTCTGTGAAAGTATTAAAAAATGTATTCTTTATAACCTTATGAAATGAGACTAGTACAAAGGTCTCAAAAGAATATTGCCTGGGTAGAATACTCATATTTTCGGTTTGAGATCTGGTACAAGTCTTACCATAGTCTGAATTAAATTGTTTACACAGTCGTTAATCATTTGGAATCCCTCTGATTTTAGTGACTAAATATAAGTAGTTTACTATTTGTATTTTTTTGTGACTATCTAAACTTTATCAGACAAATTGTGACAAGGCTGCCAGTCTCTGTCTCTTTTGCATTAAGCATGAACAGAAGAGCAGTATTAGATATGCATACCAGTATTGTCTTTTATGAAAAATAATACCATTTTTTACAGATATTAATTAGGGCTGTTCCACTTAAGCATACGTAGTACCCAGGGAGGGCAGTGTTTAACTTAACTGGTAACAGAGCAGAAGAGCTTATGGGGTGTTTTTGTTTGGCTGTTGTCCATTTGTCCATTAACACAAGTTTGTTATCACTACTCCTCCTAAACTACTTGGAGGACAGCCATGAAACAGTACATGTACATTCATCCCATGGTTAATCATGTTTTTGTTATTTCTCTTGAATGGATGGTAATATCAGTGTGGGATTTTCACTAAAGATTTCTTAGTATGTTGATCCTCAGTGAAAATGGTGCCAATCTAATGTCCAATATAGCCATCACAGCAGCCATCTTGAAAATTTGTTATTGCTACTTCTCCTGAACAGAAAGTGATACTGACATGGAATTTTTACCAAAAATTCTTGTAATGTCTGCTTGGTCCTAAATGAAAATGGTGCTAATCTGACTTCAGTATGCCCACCACAGGAGTTAATTTGAAAATCTTGTTATCACTGAAGAAGATCAGAGATGTTTTCAGTCTCAGTAGTTGAAGAAGAAATGGTCTATATTGAATTCCGAGAAATTCTTTTCACCCAGCCCTTTCCACAGAATCTTGTATAAATATGTCTGGATGCTACTGTTCTTCAAACTTCATCGAGGATCTCATTCACTTCTCTCAGCATTGTAAATGATCTTTCTGCATCAACTTTATACACATGTTACAGATAGCATAATTATGAAATGGCTATATTCAAATAAATAACAGTAGTCTGGTAATAGATTAATAGAGGATGGTGTTACAATATTGGCAGATGTCATATACTCCAGAATGACTAATGTCAGTATGGTGTTTCAGTATATGCAAAGTATAAAGTTCTTGCCAATGTTGTAGTCTGGCTTCCTGATTCATGTGCTCCTCATAAGCCAGGTGATGATTAATAACAGACTTATTTTTTACAACAAGCTGTCTGTGGTTCCTGAACATACATATAATAATGCATTAATTGTTGTGAATTATATTTGCTTCTAAATTAACTGAAATATATTCCTTTCAAAATAAGTAGAAAATACTTGTAAAGAAAATTAATCTATTACCAGACTACTGTTATTTATTTGAATATACCCATTTCATTATTATGCTATTTGTAACATGTGTATTAACCACCTCATGACATCACATATGACATTATGACATCACTGATGACATTATCATGACATTGCATGTGACATTATTATTACATCACAATGGTATTTCTGATATTATTATGACATCACATATAACATTATTATGACATCACATGACATTCTAACATTATTATGACATCACATATGACATTATTCTGACATCACATATGACATTATTATGACATCACATTTGACATTATGACATCATATATGATATTATGACATCACATATGACATTCTGACATTATTATGAAATCACATGAAATTTTTATGACATCACATATGACATTATTAAGTCATGTAGGGCAAAGGCATAGTGATCATTTCAATATGTGATTTTGTCAAATAAAATTAATATTTTGTATTAAGTGATAAACAGAATATTACATTTTTGATTATTCTTACTGAAACATATTGAATTCATTGAATGGTTGCATGCTGTTGTCAGCTGAAAATAGAAACTATTCAGTGAGTTTCATAAATTTAATTTGAAAGGAACACTATACAAGGTCACATACCATATATACTCACTTATAAGACAAGTCCAACTGCAAACTGCACAGACCCAGATCTGCCATCATATATTGCACTGGCAGATCAGGGTATGTGAGTTTGTTAGAAGTAATAGAACAAAGAAGATAGACTCAGATCTGCAGGAGCATTATGCTATAGCAGATCAGGATCTTTGTTGTTTGCAGTTTGACTTGACTTACAAGTGAGCATGTGAATGCATATATGTGTATATATATATATATATATATATATATATATATATATATATATATATATATATATATATATATATATGATCATTTTTCTTGTGAGATAATTGGCAGCCTCACATACTTAACATTTGTACTTGTCTGATTTTTCATTTTATTAATTTTGTATCATGATGTGAGAATGTAACAAAATTCCATTACTAATGACATCATCCCTAGTATCAAAACAATAATAAAGTTCTGTATATACTTATGTACGAGTCCAAATGCAAATGACATAGACCCTGATCTGCCAAAGCATAATGCACATCAGGGTCTATATTATTTGTTCTACGGATGTTTCTAGCAAACTGCATAGACCCAATGGCAGTGCATTATGTGACGACAGGTCTAGGTCTGGGTCTGTGCAGTTTCAGATTTATAAATGATTATATGCAGTACAATTATGCCGTTGTGCCTTAAGTCCCTGTAAGTTAGAGTAATTACGTAACTCGTGCAATTAATCCTCTGTGCCAGTAAATAGAATGCTGTTTAATGCTGTATCCCTTTCAGGTCATGCTGCAGTATATGCTGGACTACCCACTAGGAAAGAAACTACAGAAGCATTTGGAATTTTATGTCACTCAGTTGTCATATGAGACAGAGGCTGGTAGGGAATCCACGCTGGAGTTGCTGGCAACTATCTTTACAACATTTCCTCAGGTGTGAAAGGACTTTGAAAATTGTTGAAGATTGTGTCATCATTAACTTTCAACACTTTTTTTCATTGAATTTATTTCATAAATGATCATGAGATTTGTTTTACTTGCTGAAATTTGCTTGAATTTTATGCTTGTCATGTTTAGTAAATTTCATGTTTAGTTTCTTTTTTAAATAGACAGCAGATTTTATTTGTTAAATAGTTGCTTGAATTTCAAAAGTGCATTTTGAAGTATATGATAACTATCATCAATCAGATAAATATTTTAACACCTATCATAACTTCAAAGGAAAAGGTTCTTTTAATTTAAAAAGAAGAGACAGAAGTTATGGGAATAATAGCATCATTAGTCAATTTTACAAACATTTTATGGTATCAGGTCAGATAAATATGAGGTGGCTATTAAGTAATATGCCTGCATAGTTTAAGTTGTAAGGTTATTCAAATTCTGAAAAGGTTGCCTTTATTCATAGCAGTCGCCTGCTTTTGAGACACATATTTTTCTTTATTTAAATCAAGGTCAAATGTTTTTGAGATGCAGATAATTCTCTATTTAAATCTAGATTATATGATTTTGAGGTGAACTATTTCTTTATTTAAATGAAGGTCAGATACTTTTGAGATGCAAATATATATTTCTTCATCTGTATGTATAGGAATTGCGTCTTCATAATTAAGATTTGAATGTGCTCAGTCTGTCCTTGCATATCACATGTTAGTAATTTTTTAGAATAATTTCTGGTGGTTTCATCCACAGCCAGTACCTCTGATTCTTGCTTGTATTACCTCCCTTATAAATTATATACTGTATATAGCTGCTTATAAAGTTGGATCCGACTGCAAACTGGACAAACCCAGATCTGCTGTTGCATAATATGCTGGCAGAAATGGATCTATGCAGTTTGTTAGGGGTGATCAGTAGTACATACAACATAGACCCTGATCTGCTGGTACATTATGTGGTGGCAGATCAATGTCTGTGTTGTTTTTAGTTAGACTCACTTTATAAGCTTGAAAATACGGGATGCATTGTATGGTGAAACTCTGCTTATGAAACCTTTAAACTCAACTTTAGAAACCATCTTTCATCATTCCAATCCCATTCGAGTATATTGATATTTATATGTCTTTTTCTGCAAAATAAATATTATGCAGGTAATGTACATAATAATTGTGTTTAATTTTGCAGCAAACTCTGGCAGAATATGCCTCATTTTTCTACCTCCCCATGTCGGCATCCCTGGCCAATGATGAATCAGTCAAATGTAGAAAGCTGATAGCTCTGGCCATTAAGTCACTTCTTGGCAAGGTATACAACTTTTTACTAGCTCACCTGGCCATAAGGTAAAGTGAGCATGTGGTATTTCTCTTTGTTCATTGACTATTGTGTGTCATCCATTGTCCATTTACCATTGCTGTTTACATTTTCTCAAAAACCACCAAAAAGAACATGATAATATTTTCTATAGTGGATACTGGCATGAAGCTCTTAAAAAATTTATTCAAATGATGCCAATCCACAAACAAATATGACTGCTTGTGTGAAATTCAAAAATAAATTTCTTTTTCTATGGATGAACAATTTTAAAGCAGAATTTCCTTTTGCGACTGATACAGGACTGTATGATTGCCATCATCTTCCAGATAATGCTGAACTCAAGAAATCTTGATTTTCAGATGTTTTTGCGTAAGATATTTATGTAACACTACGGTTGATAATCTGAAAGTAGCAACCATTGACAGTCATTTAGAAGCACTACCGATATTCATCTTTTTCATTTTCAAATACCGAACATTGTATTAAATTAATTATTAAATCAAATACCAGGTACTGTATTAAATTAATTATTGAATCAAATACCACGTACTATATTAAATTTAATTACCTTTCTGTTTCTTAATGAAAACTGTGATCATATTTAATGTCTGAAAATTATGGTTAATAAAAATGAAATTACCAAACATCAGTTGGAAAACTTAGGCTGCAATAAAAAGTTGTTTAAACCAAAATTGTATTGATTGGTTTTTGGATGCTTTGTTTGAAAATTGTAAATGCATTTTTTTTAAAAATACTTTTAGTTTCTAAAAGTAATAATAATTCAATATGCTTTTTATTTTCAAGTACTAAGAGCAAAGACACCTATGACCTTTACAAATAAATTCTGAAAAATTCATTGG
This sequence comes from Megalonaias nervosa, assembly GCA_016617855.1. Taxonomy (NCBI): domain Eukaryota; kingdom Metazoa; phylum Mollusca; class Bivalvia; order Unionida; family Unionidae; genus Megalonaias; species Megalonaias nervosa. The sequence goes on from JAECUM010090690.1 coordinate 169,577, forward strand.
TCAATCCAGACTGATCAGATGGTGGGACTTGAACCTGCAACATTCTGATTGCATGTCCAATACCTGAACCACTGAGTCACCGTAGTTCCTAGGGTGCTGGTCTCAGTGATTTGCAAGTTATGACTCCAGGGGCAGGGCCTCTGAGGTTAAGGACAGACCAGGAATATTGCTGATTGCACAGATTAACTCCACTTGCAGTACTAAGTAGGTGTATATACTTTAAGTGTGGGGCTATTAACAGATTCTAAGTTATGAATTAGAGTAAAATCTCCAGGGACATTGCAGTGAATTTGATATTATATATTAGTAGACAATGTAGCAACTAGCAACTGTGCGTTCTTAGAATTTCTTTCCTCTGCTCATTTTCAGTATGTGAGTGAAATTTTATTCACCAGCTTAAGTATGTCAGGTACACATGTGAGTAGTATCAGACCCGCTTGGGCCATCTGTTCTTGTAATACTAAGTTGTTTGTGTAAAGTGAGCTTTAATGTTTTCTTTGATACACTGTTAAATTTAAATCAAAACTACCTTGTATGACAGTGATATGGCAATTTTTGAACAAATTCTGTAGAAATAGAATTTAATCTTTCTACTTGCAGTTGGACCATACTAAACGAAATGAGCTGTTTACCATTACCATGAAGTGGTTTAGTGACAGCAAGGTAGTATGACAGTATTTCATTCATTTCATTACTTCCTATACTAATTCAGAAACAGGCTTTTAAAAATTTTACTACCCTTAGGGACCAATCAAATTACATGTATATAACTTATTTAATTGTTTCATCAGTTGAATTTGTTTCCTTTTACTTTTGATGAAGTTAGCAAACATTTCAATGAAGTAATTACAATGTAAACCCCTTTATTCTGTCAGACTGGTTAGCAGACAGTTTAATAAGGCATTCACAATGTCTGCAAATCCATTGTCAGATTCTTTCAGACTGGTTAGCAGATGGTTTAACATGGCATTCACAGTGTCTGCAAATCCATTGTCAGGTTCTTTCAGACTGGTTAACTGGCTTGACTTGTTTACTTACCATATATTATGGTTTGGTATCTGGCTAAGATTACAGCGCCATTTTTGGCAAAACGGCAATTATGGATTGATAGTGCCTGTCCAAAAGTGATTCTGTCTGTTAATCTGACATCTAAACTGTACTTCAGGTTTGTCATTTTCTCATACACTATTATTTGTAGACTTAGATAACTTGGTATATAGATGTTTCGTAGAAAGTACTACAGCTACAGTTAAAACTGGATCACTGATGCTTTTATTTCATGATTTGGTGGTTTTTGCTTAACTTTGTGTTAAGCTCAGGTTATCTAGGTTAGTGTTCATATTTGTTCAAAGTTTATCTGACACTATTGCTTGCAGAGCCGTGTAACTTTGGATAAATGTGCACAATAAGGAGTACTAAACACTTCAGTAAAATCTAGGTCACTGTGATCTGTATTTTTCAATAACAGTGATCTGTGAAAATCTTGGTAATTAGCTTAGTTTCTCATACACTGTTTTCTGCAGTCATGTAACTTGACTTGTAGAGTCACCATGAAAAGTACTACACCCTTAAGTCAAAACTAGGTCACAGTAACCTAAAGTGCCCTGCATTAATATGATTTTGTATATAGGATGCATCATAAGTAGTACTACATAATTAGACAGACATAATGTTTTAGTTGGACCATAAATTTACCATCCAATCTGTACAACAAAACCATCACAGATGGTTTTGTTGTACAGATTGAATGGTAAATTTACATTTTTTTTAACCTTTTTATTTAATGTACTTGTTCCTTTTCTTATATTAGTATTGAGTTTTATTTCATGTGATTTTTTACACACACGATTTTGGAACATCATCAAAGTGAGTACTTTCATTATTTTCCAGTTATTGCTACTTTGTTTCAAGGTCCTAAGATAGTGCCCTCTTTAGTCATCTTTTGTAATTAAGCCTTAAGTATTCATTAATTCACAAAGGCATGCACACACTTTTGTTGGTGAATATACATGCTTATAAGTCGAGTCAAACTGCAAATAATGAAGATCCTGATCTGCCGTAGCATAATCATCTGACAGATTAGGGTCTATGTTGTTTGTTCTAATGATTACACCTAACAAACTGCACAGATCCAAATCTGCTGGTGCATTATGCACTGACAGATCTGGGTCTGTGCAATTTGCAGTTGGACTTGGAGTATAAGCAAATATACACTGTATGTAATGGTATAATCCATGTAGGAAGGATGTGTACTTCAGCAGAATAATACCAGCAAATACTTTGTAAAATTATTTTCATATCCAGTATTCTGTCAGTATTTTGATGTGTACTTTTTTATGTTCTCATATTGCAAAGATAATTATTGCCACAGATTTAGACCTACTATTATCTTGTATAAAAACTGTTGTTTCCAGTCTTCTGTCAGTAGTTTAATAGTGAAACATTGCAAGTCTTACAAAATGGCTCATTTATTCTTTAAAAACATTACCTGTTCATAATACCATATGAGAACTGCTGCTACCTCACAAATTCAGCCCTCCTAGACTAAAATATTTTAGCTAAAAATCTTAAAGTTGTCTGCTCATCAAGGTGGCATTTAGAGTGATCTCTTCTTGATATGGGGATCAGTGCCAAATCCCATGAATACTTAAGTTACTACTGTTGGTCTTGTCGAGTTGCACACTTTCTACAGGCAGGGAGGCCTTACAATCCACATACAGTTTCCTACCTTAAAGGAAGTTGGAAGAGCATTCTCTTTAAAGGGATGTGTACTTCATCTATCAGTTCAACTTTTCTGTTCTTTATTTCTTCAGTGACAAAGTTTCTGGCTTTTCAGTGTCATCACTTTTCCATCCTGACACGTATATAGGTGCCCTTGGTGGGTACCTGCATGGATTGTGATTGCATCCCCTTATATTACTATAGCTGTACTGAAATATGTGCAGGTCTGGTGTGTGATATAGAAAAACTTGTATAATGTTGCAGTATAATTTCCACTACAGTTGGATACATACAGGTAAGTTTTCTACATTATTCTAGTCTTAGATTGCAATTATTATTTATGTGACACTCGACTGATTTTACCTGTATAGGTTGTCATTTCACCTTCCACAGGTAACACTGTCTTACAATTAATATTATAGTGCCCACTTCATAAGTATCAATAATGGCACTTCAGCACATTATTATGTGAATATATGGTGTGTACTATAAAAAACTTAATTGAGTTACTGTATAGTTTCCGCTGTGGTCAGATACATAGAGGTAAGTTTTCTATGTTTAGTTTAGCAACCACTTCATTGTTAATGTAAGTGATGGTTCATTGATTTAACTTGTGTCAGCAGTGAAATAGCCTTTCCTACAGGTAACTTTTATTAGGATTGATATTTTAGTGTCCATTTTTTAAGTATTCATTGTGACACTTGGAATCTACCTGTATGGGCAACCTCATGTGCCCTTTTACAGATAATTGTCTTAGCATGCCATGTGCCACGTTACACCTGTATATGTTGTCTGCTCCATTTTGTCTTACAGATTTAGACCATGGGCAAAACCAAGCTGGCAAACACTCTTACATGTGTTGCTTAGTAAAGGGCTGTATCTCCCTCTGCCATTACCTTTTCTCATAAGGTATTATGATTGGGTAATGTATTTGAAGAAGAAACCAATTTTTTTCTTGTAAAATATGTTTCTTCAATAATAATTACCCGATCATAATACACATAAACCCTCCCAATATCCCTGCAGTTACCTCCATATGGTAGTGTGCTTTCAGGTCCAGTAGTAACTGAAGTATTCACAGGATTTGGTTTCAATCCCTCAATCAATGGGTAGATCACCCAACCATCTGAGTGGGCAGATAACTTTAGTTTCTTAGCTTAAACGTTTTAGCCTCTGAGAATGATATATGCAAGGTAGTAGTTGTTCTCCCTGAAGGTATTATCATCAGTAAAGTATTATTGAAGAAATATATTTTACTGGAAAAATTTATTTTTATTCATGCTACATATATGGAAATATTGGTATGGTTATATGAACGTAAATAACAAATTAGTCGTGTGTTAAATACCATTACACATGCACAAACTAGGCACATCATTCCTTATCAGCCAAAATACTGCTGATTTATTTCAGGTGTTACTGAGGACTATGGCAGCCCAGTTGGTTGGCCTGTTTGTGGAAGTAGAGGCTTCAAATTTTGAGCACCATTTATCGACTCTGCTGCCTGTCTTAGAACAACAGATCGAGCCAGGGAAATGGGAAAAGGTGCGACAATAAAACAGTGCTTGTTAGTCAGATCTGGACCTTGTTTCTGTTTGACCTCAAAGTAGTTTTTCCATCTATCATGGAAACAACACTGACTATTTTATTTATCATAGACTAATTGTGACAGGCTATGTGTATTTAGTTGTTTTAAGTTGTGCTTTCTTGCTTCCTTTGTGTTGAGGAATTAATTTAAATACATTCATTTTTGCAACGTTTGGATCAGTTCTTTGGAATTTTGAAGTTAGTCTATCAGGATTTAACAGTTTGAGTCCCTGGGTCTTGTAGAAAAAATTTCCATCATTAAAAATGCCACCATAAGTATACATGTTTGAGTGTTTACTAAGAATGTCATGAAACAGACCTGCCAACTCTTACAATTTGACAGTAAGCCTTACAGGAATGACCTTTAAAATACGGACTTTTTAAATAAAAATTATGGAAATGTTCTTGCCGTTAAATCTGAATAATGGTTTGTCCATGTTTGATTTGGATCTGGGTTTCATATTGATTCAGTGGAGTTGCTAGGGGACGAGACTAACTTTACAGGAGTACCTCAAATGCTGACATATCTTTTTCATGCAAACCTCTTCATGATTAAGCTGTTGCTTATAGAATATTAGAATTTTTTTTTAAAAATGACATCGAAAAAACATTACATATTTAAGTTGAAATGGTCATTAAGCCTCTTAAAATGTTTTAATAGTACAGACGAATAGAGAGTAATAGTCAGATTCTTAGGAGGAAAAACAGGAAGGGCAACAGTTTATTGGATATTATGTGTTGATTTGAGTATGTGACATGGCAGAGAGATGATTGCCATTGGCACATGAAATTGAAAAACAAAAAGGCCAAGAATTATGTCAAGTTGAGAAATGGCAAGAAGCCAGTGACCTTGATGGAGTTTGTAAATGCAGTTTGTGAAACTGTTCTGGAGACAGTTAAGGTCTGAGGGTACTTTACTAACTTTATAGTTGAACATAATGTTTATTGTCAGTGCCTTAGTATCAATTCACACTTCAGAGCTTCATAAATGCATGTTTTCTAACTTGACAATAGCAATATCTGATATTTTGTTACACCTTACTGAAAGCTGGTCTTACGTATGGAAAAACTCTACTTCCTTACTGAGAAGGTCTTGTTAGGGTTGGCAGATCTGGGTTGACAGATCTGATGACGTATAAACTTTCATTATTGTTACACAAATGTTTGTAAATTAATATTTTCAGGAGGAGCGCCAGGGTGAGACCCAGAGTCAGGATATGGATCATCTTCTTTACAATTCACTTAACACCCTGAGCAAAGTCCTCCGGGAGTGTGGTACTGTCTTACACAGTGATAAATGGAGACAGAGCATGAATATCATCTTGGGTAGGTACAGTCTTCTATAATGACCACCTGTGTATAAATGCCAATTTCTGTAGGTTTACAAATGTATAAATAAGTTTATAACTACCCATGTATCACATGCTTATAAAGACTACTTCTGTTGCCCTCAGTAGTCATCATACACAAGATTGACTACACCTGTGAAATTCAGTCATCATACACAAGATTGACTACACCTGTGCAATTCAGTCATCATACACAAGTTTGACAATGCCTGTACAGTTCAGTCATCATACACAAGTGTGACTATACCTGTACTGTTCAGCCATCATACACAAGTGTGACTACACCTGTACAAGTTCAGTCATCATACACAAGGTTGACTACACCTGTACAGTTCAGTCATCATACACAAGCATGACTACACCTGTATAGTTCACTCTCATTTATTCATGTTGGTCAGATTTGAGAACTGCAGCCTAAACTACTTGCAGGGTCCTTAACTGATGATCTGTTCAAATTGCTGTTAACAGTTAGAAGTGGACCTCAAAAACCTTGAGAAACCTAAAATTTCATTTTGACCTTAGAAACCTAAAAAAAGCCTAAAACAACTTAAGGAAACATAAATAATAAAAAGAAACTGAAAAATTAGAAAAAAAGATGGACGGCTTTGTCCTGACCCTACAAAAAATGCTTATTTTGCACACATTTTTTTGTTAGGCTATCCTAGCAGTCGAGAAAGATTGTGACATCCGGTCATTTTAATTATTTTATTACTTTTCACTATAGCATTATTTTCATTGATTTGAAACAAACTTAAAGCATACTTTATCAAATTTTCAGTAAATATTATGCTTACCTTGGAGATAATCTTGTAAACTGCTTTCTGTCTTGAATGAAAAAAATTTTTAAAACCTTGAAAAAAAATCTTGAAAATCCCTCAAATTTTAAAATATAATTTCACTTCTAACCCTTTTGAAATCCACAAAAATAAAACTGATTTATAACTTTTGTCCAGTACCAGAATGGAACATTGATTCATACTGTTCAATCAAAGGTGATCCATATGAAATTGTAATGACAGATGTTTTAATGGAAATAATTTGTGCAGAAAGAACCAGATTAGTCAGATTTTTTTCATTTTTCATATAAGAAACAAATTGCAACAAATTGTCGTATTTGATTTTCGTCAGATTTGTGTAAATTTAGTAAATGTGATGCAGCCATGAAAGAATATCTGCAAATGAGTGACTTAATAGACTGAGAGCATCCTTTTTTGGTGCCCATATAACATACTGCCATTGTTTTTAGATCATGTTCAGATTCATTTGCGTCACCCCCATGTATGGGTTCAGTTGGCAGCAGCACAGCTGTTTGGAATGTTATTTGCTTCATATAAACCAGAGGATCTAGTCAGCAAACCAGCCAATCTGTCAGGGGACACTATTCATGGCTACCTAGAGACAAATACAACTACAAAGGTATGAAGAATACTTCATTTTATTCAAATTTTTTAATCAGAATGTTGGACTAACTATCTATTACTTAACCATGGTGTTGAAAATTAACTGATTATGTAATTATCCCCACAAATTTTTAAAAAAGCATCAGAGATACTGTATACCCTGCGTGTCTGTCAGACCATAAATTTGTCATTCTGTCCGTCCATAACCACATCTCTAAAAGTGATGGAGAGAATTTAATAAAATTATTTAGTCATATTACCTTTGGAGTAACCTTGGCTTGATCCACAAGGAGCTTCGAGGGGTGAAAGGTCAGACATACAAAAATGTCGGTTACAATGGCATTTTCAAATATTTTTTAACCAAATTTCATATTGACAGTCATAATAGGAAGCTGCAGGATGTGATGGAATTTACTGGATGGTCACTGTCTGGGGTTGAAAAACAGTACAGCAAAGCTATTGCATTTGCTCTAGTTTCAAAACTTTTACATGATTCATTCACACACTGCTTGATACTGTAAATTGTTTGAGTATCAGTAAACCTTTTCTCAAATTAAAGATGAACCAGATATTGGTCATTGATATTTTAATGTTAACCAACAAGTAAAATATTGTGCTTTGAGTGTCCTCACAGAATGAGTGAAAACTTCATGCTTGTTAGAATTTTGTGATTTACAGTAAATTTATAATTACATATTTGGTAAACAATTGTCCATATAAAATATATCTAACCCATATATCATATTTTCTTCATGTCTTTGGATGGCAAAAATTACTTTTCTCCCTTTCAGAAAGCATCTTAAAATATTACATTCGTATGACAGAATACAAGCAGAAGGCACGTTTATTTAGGATTTTATTTGTGGAAACTGGGTGAACCATATTTTACTTATTATTTATTAGCTTATGACACTGATATAATGAATAACATTTGTTTAAAATGATATTACTCACCAGTATATAAAGAAATCTACAGGTAAAAAAGAATGTAGAATATGCCACTCTTTATTAACTCTTTGGCCTTGTATCACAGAGATGCAAATATAGGCTGCTAATAATACACTCTCTGTCCCTGTTGGCTCATATGTGCTGTTCTGGCCAAGGGCTGGGAAACCCCAGAGATGCATATAAACGTTTCATATTAAAGCTTTGCATTGGATTAAATTGCAAACATCCAATCTTTTTTAACAATATTTAGCCAATGAAAATAGTCTTTACATAAAAATGATGAAAGTGTTTGATTAGTAGTTTTACAGCATATCAGAAGGAATTTCCACTGAAAACAAGGTCAATTGTCAAAGTGAAACAAAATTGCAACATTCATGTATTCTGACAATGATTCGAAAGAAAGTTTTGAAGGATTTGAAAGTGATGACATTGCAAATGACATTGCCTTTAATGATCAGATTCAAGATGGAGGATTGGACGTTAGTATAAGTCCTGTTTAGACACCTGATATTTCAGATTTATCTGAATATGAGGATGAAACATGCGATGATCTTGTCTGGTTGGAACACATGGGTCCAGTTCACGTGGATGACTTTACAGCAGATTCAGGGCCAACATTTAATATAGATGAAAATGCAAGGAAGATAGATTTCATTTCAGAATCTTTTCCTGAAGAAATATTCCAGTAGTTTAGATATGTTTTTATCCAATGAAACCAATTCCTGTACATGTGACTGGTACATGACCAGATTCATGTTTTAGTATTATTTGCAATGGAGGTATTATGCAAACTCTTTGAAATGAAGATATTCACTTTAACACTTACCTTGTTTATTAAAGGGAGACACAGTCATCTGATTTTTTTTTTATCCACTGGCGAGCAATTTAGTTTTAAACAAATTTTGTTCATTATATCAGTATGAGTGAGCAAATGAATAATGAAACATGGTTTTCGACAGTTTGGATCATACATGTAACTTCTCGAGACTATTTCCAATTACAAACAAGATATTCCCAAACTGAAAGAGGTATTTGTCTGTCTATCTTGTCTTATCACTGTATCATACATGTGACAGAACTGAGAAGTTAGCTTACGGCAGATCAGAAGATTTGCAAAATTTGATTGGGAGTTTTGACTTGAAAAGAGGTATGGTTTCAATAAGAATGGTGAATTTTTCATTGCAGCAACATGTCTTCAACATTAGGCCCAAAGCTTGGGTCACTGTATGAATAGTGTTCCTGTGTTTATATGAGAACTTTTGTGCAATTTCAGAATCAGGGAACGTTTATTTGACAGGATCTGAAAAATGATCTGCTACCATAAACAGGAAGTCATGTTAGGCTACAAAGTTGGCAAAATGTCTTGGCACACGTATCTTTAATATTTGATGCATATTCAGCAAAATGGATTTCTATGGTGGTGTAACTGTTGATGTGTTTAATACGTTTTAATATGCAGCATGATGTATAATGTCATTCTTGCCGCATAGCAGATATTAAAATCAGCTTAATGGAAAGGCCAGGATGCATATTCATGTCCTTTAAACTTGATTCCAACCACTGAAATTCCCATTTCCATCGATCATTAAATTTTGTGTGACATTTCATTGGCTTAGTTTCTGGTGTTTTAGCATTCAGAGATAATGCATGCTTAGACATCTCCACATTTTTAAACACCAAAGTCAAACTGACCCTGTTTTATGCTGATTAAGCTATTTTGTAATCCAACAGTAATCAAATAGTCTCTGATCCTGTTAGAATTACATCAGATTGCACATAGTATCATCAGTTTTGACAAACTTCAAACACTGAAGCCAACCCACCTGGCCAAAAGAATCAAATGGCTGTTAATTGTTTTATGCTACTTGGAATCAGAAACTGAATTGCTTTGCCCTGCTTAGCTGGTTCACAGTCATGTGATCCACAGGCAGTATTACCATAATACAACAATGGAAGCAAAATGTGCAGAAAAAAAAGGAAAAATACAATTTTTCAGTAATAATTTTGTGTAAATGGGAGATTTTAGTGAGGAACAGGAGACCCCCCTCATCTCAGGATATAGCTTCATTGTGTCTGAAAGTATAAGCAGGTAACCAAAATTCGTTTCAAATGATGTGCAAACATTACAAGGCGAGAAAATGATTTTTGCCTAAAAATCCTCACACAAACAGTATCAGAAGACATATAAAAAATATGATAGTATTGCTCCCATCACAAGGATGGCACTAGGGAATTTTTGGACTGAGTACTGTATTTACCATATATATTGGGACACAATGAAATAATAATTTTTTTTCCTGTCCCAGAACTTATGGTGAAACTTTTTTTCACCCTGGACATATGTCCCAAGACCTAAGAAACGAAATAAATTTGTATTGCATTTGCCCCCCCCCCCAATGCATATTGCAGTAAAATAGATAAACAGAATGCTTATTTGATAATAAAAAGAAAGAAACTAACCTTGTATTGTTATCATTCATGCGTTTTTTCAACATGAGCATTAAAGAATAAAATATATCCACGAAATCTGTATTTGTAGCATAGGCTTCCATACTGTAGCATGTATTGCTTATGTCTGATAACACTTGCCACGTTGTTCATTGACATGAACATTGAGAAACAAATTGTGTTTGGTTGTGCTCAAAGGTTTGAATATATTATCCGACTGAAACTGGATCCAACAAAATCACAAACAGGAGGGAAATAATCAACCAATATCTTGAAGACGACCGTCATTCACACATGACATGGTGTTAGGTACAAAATAATCAAGATTTAATTATATCCAGGTCTACTGTATGACAGTATCTTGCAAGTAAAAATCATCATTTGAAAACACATTCACTTGAGTGTAAGTGACAATCTTTTTGCCAGCACAGGTTACAAAAGTATCGTTACTGTTTACCCACAGTCATCAGTGCTCCTTTGTATTAATTATTACTACAGATGCCAAGCCCATAGAAGCCCAGGTGGTGAATAAACACAACTGGCAGCGAGTAGTAAACTCCTTTGAACTTACTGACAGGACATAAAAGACAAAAGTTATTTTTATTACAAAGCAAGCCGACCTCGGAAGCCGACTTTGGTTACTTTTTTTTTTTTAATTAAAGGATATAAATACAAAGGTTATTTTATTGCTAAGCAAGCAGATGTCGGAAGCCGACTGTGGATTCTTTTAAGTGTGCCGATGTTTTTGGGGTTTTTTTGGTATTTTGTTTTAATATACAAAAATGGTCGAGATATGGAAACACACTTTGGTTCCTTTTCACTATTATTCACGGGAATTTTGAAATTAAATTGAAACAATGGAACAAATTTTAAAGTAACACAATATAGTGCTTCATGCACAGACATCCCTGACCCAGCGTTGCCCAGAATATTTGGAGAAAATAAAATCATGTGATGAAAATAATCAAAATTGAATTATATCCAGGTCTACTGTATGACAGTATCTCACAAATAAAAATTATTATTTGAAAACACATTCACTTGAGTGCAAGTGACAATCTTTTTGCCAGCATGGGTTACAAAAGTATCATTACGGTTTACCTGCAGACATCAATGCTCCTTTGTATTAATTATAACTACAGATACCAGGCATATAGAAGTCCGGGTGGTGAATAAACACAACTGGCAGCGAGCAGTAAATTTCTTCTTTGAACTTACCGACATTACATCAAAGACAAAGGTTATTTTTATTACAAAGCAAGCCGACCTCGGAAGCCGACTTTATATTCTCTGAAGCCATTTTTTTTTTCCTAAAATGATATCAATGCAAAGGTTATTTTATTGCAAAGCAAGCTGACCTTGGAAGCCGACAATGGATTCTTCTAAGTGTGTCGATTTATAAAATTTTTTTGAATATACAAAGACGGCCGAGATATGGAAGCTAACTTTGGTTCCATTTCACCAGTATTAATGGTAATTTGGAAAATAAATTGAAACAATGGAACAGTTTTTAAAGTGACACAATATAGTACTTTGTGTATGGACACTGATGACCTAGCTTCACCCAGAAGATTTGGAGAAAATAAAATCATGTGATGAATTCGTGCAGATGATTTCACCCACAGTTTGATCATTAACATGGATGAAATTTTAGTGTACTTTGATCGCATTCCTGGACTTACTGACGATAAGATGGGGGTCAGAAGTGTGAGAATTAGACTGGAGCAGATTTGAAAAAAATCTGACTTTAGTCCTTGCAGTTTCCGCTTCAGGAGATGTGTTACCTCTAACAATTTTCACAGTATGAGAAAAATATGCACCAAAAGAATGGATCATACTTGTGTAGGAGAAGGGTTGTGTTGATGAGATGCTGCTGCAGTGGATCAAAGAGTTTAATCTCAAGTACACAGTTTTATATTTTTAAAATAAATTTTCAGTTGGAGTGCATTTTCCAACATATAATTTTCAAATGATTTAAAAGGTGTCCCACAACTTACGACTCGAAAAAAACGATGTGTCCCAGAATGTACAGTGCAGAAAAAATTAATTTTAAAATTAATTTATGGTGTCCCAACATATACAGTGTCCCAACGTATACGGTAAATACGGTATACCAAAAAAAGTCCAGATGGGACTTGTTATTACAGTATTTTTGCAAGGCACAACTGTAAGTTTCTTATTATTTTTCTGTTGGATATATTTGTAAATTAGGTCAAGATTTCTAGAATTAAAAGTTTTAAATATTCCTACTTACCCGGTATTAAAAACGCATTGAGAAACCCACAAAAGGTGGTAGCAACTGGTCCTTTTGGATAATGAAATATAGTGAAATAACATGTTTACTTTTTCCATGCTTCTGGGACATATACAAGGACATGTAAGCATTCCAGATAAGAAGTCAACCCTCACGGTGGGAGAAGAGAAAACCTTGATTTTTGCCTTACTCTTATATTTTGTCTCCTCCCTCCATTGGTGACAATAAACAAAATTTCTAGTCGTTTGCACAGAATCTTATATTATAAGTTTTATTGTGTCTTAGTTCTAAAAAATAAAAATCATGCAGGTATTATATATGCATTATGATTCAGTAATTTTATTTCCATTTATTTCCCATCAGCTGAGGAGCTTGGCCCTGTCTTTCTTCTCTCACCTCCAGTCTCCATTACTTAATGAAGAACTTGCTTGTCAGGTAAGAACTAAATGTAGGCAGAACACACACACACACACACACACACACAGCTATCCTTAAGCTCTTCAGTTAAAACTTTGGTTTCTACATACAGTGTTGAAAAGAAATTGGTTTCAGTTTTAAATGTCATTAAAATAACATGTTTGTATATGCCATTTAAGACAATGAACCACAAAATATCCGACTCTGTAAATTATCACTTGTCAGTCAATTCAGCCCACACTTTACCACTTGGCAGCAAACTAGAATGCCTCATTTACTCCAGTTCACAGTTATACTTTAGTTTATACTTACAGAACCAATAAAATTCAAACTGGTACAATTGTTTTGAGAATTAGGCAAATCGGAATCATTCTGTGGCTATATTTATCATTATACATGTATGTATACTGTGAATGACTCTCAAATCATGGGGTACCAATATTCATGGGGAAAACTTGACCACAAATTTAAATCACAATGATATATTGAAAGCATCCTGACTTCATGCCCTGCCATGGTATCTGATGGTAGAGCATCACTCACTGGTTTGTGTACTTTTTTTTTAATGCAAGCTGTATATATTGTGCTTATATATGAAAGCTTCATACTTTATGACTCTGATGTTATAAGTAATAAATTACTCAAGATTCATGTCCCTCTTTACTTCCCAGAGAACATATTGTATCCATTTATAATAATCACAACTCCACAACTTAGTAATATTCTGTGCAAATCAATGAAATTAGGATACATCCAAGAAACATGAAGGAAATTTAATGTCTGCCAGAGTTTATTCCCTTGTTATGCATACACACTCTTAAATTACATTAGTCTATGTTAATCCATGGATATATGCAACAGTCTGTAAGGATCTCAAAGTACTGTATTATCAACTATTCTGTGCGGAAAAACTGAAAAGCTACACAAAAGGAGCAATCATCTCAGGTATGATTAGATGATGGACATATCCAGTTGCAGAACACTTCTCTTCCCCTGGCCATACTTTTATTGGTATAATACTAACTGCAAGTACCAGCAATGCAACTGAAATTCTGAAACCAGAAGATAAAATGAATCTTATTGGATATTCCACCTTAGAACACTGAAACCATGCTGTTTAAACTAAGACTCCACAAGGGCATCCACACACAGATAACATCATCATTTGTTTATTCCCCAATAATTACTGCTGGGTTTTTTATAGTTTGTGTTGGTATTATTATTATTGCTATGGTCATAACTGTTATTACAAAAACAATGGTGGCCCCGAGTGGTCTAAAGTGCTCACTATTACGGATCACTGCCATCTCACCTCTGTCTGCATTGGTTCAAGTCTCGGATTTGACCAATGTGGATATATGAAAAAGCTTGCCAGTAGCTTCTTGTGGGTTGGTTGTTCTTTCCGGGGTTTTCCCAGGTTCTTCCTCCACCATTTATATTGGTCACCATGTATCACCTATCTTGTGCTGAAAAATGGCTTTAAACCCTACAACAACAACAACAACAACAACAACAACAACAACAACAACAACAACAGAAACAATGAACTATGCAGGACATAATTTACAGTTATACCATTTTGCATCAAGAAAACCAATGGTGCCATTGCTCCTTCTTTTGTAGGTTAAAGTAAGTTCTCATGTAATCATTAGAATTCAGACCAATCAGGCTTGACCTCTAAAATTTCAAACAATACTTCCATTAGACACAGTCATGTGAACTTTTATCAAATCAATGCTTTCTTTTGTGTTGTCTTGTTTTTCTTTGTTGTATAATGGCCTCTTTCTGTTGTATAATTGCCTCTTTCTGTAGTATAATGGCCTCTTTCTGTATTATAATTGGCTTTGACAAAGATTCAGCAAAAGTCAAAAGCATTGAACAACTAATTATAATTTACTTTAAGCCTAACTGTTAGTTTATTGCAATTATATATATATATATATATATATATATATATATAGCGAAAGCAGTTACAGTGTCTAATTCAAATAGTTGTCATTCCATAAATATACAGAGACTGCTCTGCCTTGTGGTTAGAGCATCCACCTTGGA
The DNA here is from genome assembly GCA_016617855.1 of Megalonaias nervosa. Lineage (NCBI taxonomy): Eukaryota > Metazoa > Mollusca > Bivalvia > Unionida > Unionidae > Megalonaias > Megalonaias nervosa. The sequence goes on from JAECUM010090690.1 coordinate 184,753, forward strand.
TGCAGGAGGTCTTGGGTTTGAACCCCAGCTGAGTCATACTAAAGATCCATAAAAAATGGTACTAGCAGCTGCCTTGCTAGGCACTCAGCATTAAGAGGTTAGTGCTAGGACTGGTCAGTCCAGTGTCAGGATAATGCGACTGGGTGGGACATCATGCTACATGTCTGCGGCATGATGCCGCAGTGCTAGACATCACTATAAACTTTCACATTGCAGACATCATAGCAATATGACTGAAATTTTTTAAAAGCTATGTTAAAAATCCAAATCACACACACACCCCCATAAATATACACTGTGTTTGCTGTATTTTGTTGATTGCATGTAATGTTCACACTTCCACTGGGCAAAATTAACACAAAAGCACAATTTTGTTACTTCACATGTTGAATGCATCTAATTAACTGCTGAATAAGCATATTAGTCTTGATTTCTCAAAACCAATTTTTTTCATGTCGGTCTCAGCTGACACTTTGGCATTTGTGAAGATAATCCACTTTGCATTGGGTGAATTGCCTTAAGAGTATGTCTTCATGTTGATCAAGTCTTTATGCGAGAGTACAACATGACTGCCCTCTTGTTGACTTAATTGAGTAGTAACCAGGAATGTAACATATAAATCCAGGGATTGCATGCATGTGGTGACATTTTACAATTGAAAATAAGCTGTCTAATCGTACAAGCCTGTTGAAAATGACAGGAAATTAAATTTTTAATACAAGAAAATACCTGGTTTCTTTGAATTGAATCCACTTCCCAAACAGGATAGCCAGTAAACTTAGCATTATCGATATCATCAACACTTGTGCACACACACACACACACACACACCCACACACACACACACACACACACACACACACACACATGCACACACACTAAATAAGAAAAATTGAAGTTTTTTATGGAACATGTATGCATTACCACAGTACCTGAAATGTCATGAACACAAAACTTAACCAGGGTGTGATGAATGCATGGACAAGGGTGACACCATTACTTCTCCTACAACCATTGTGGTGGGGCACTAAAAAACACCAAGGTTCTGTCCTTAAAATCTGTTCAAGAAAAATCAATTGGATAATTTCCACTTTGCATCTTTTATGATTTACTTACGAAATGCTCTGACTGTCACTACTTGTTAGACAGTGGAGTACAGCACTAACATTTAGATTTTCCTCTCATTTGAGGGTTCAACGGTGATGCAGGTTTCCACATTGTGTCTTGAAAAAGGAATTCCACTTTCCTAATGTTCCTAACTTTACCATATCAACCACAATAATAATAAAACTTTGTTTTTCATAATTACATGAATGGAATAGAATCGGACTCAAACAACCTTTGCCTACTGATTAACTGTATAAACTGTCCAGCATTCCATGAGCATTAAGCTTGAATCTGTGTGAATCACTACTGGTCACTGTTTGTACAGACCACAGCTTGAATCTGTGTGAATCACTACTGGTCACTATTTGTACAGACCACAGCTTGAATCTGTGTGAATCACTACTGGTCACTGTTTGTACAGACGACAGCTTGAATCTGTGTGAATCACTGCTGGTCACTGTTTGTACAGACCACAGCTTGAATCTGTGTGAATCACTACTGGTCACTGTTTGTACAGACCACAGCTTGAATCTGTGTGAATCACTACTGGCCACTGTTTGTACAGACCACAGCTTGAATCTGTGTGAATCACTACTGGCCACTGTTTGTACAGACCACAGCTTGAATCTGCGTGAATCACTACTGGTCACTGTTTGTACAGACCACAGCTTGAATCTGCGTGAATCACTACTGGTCACTGTTTGTACAGACCACAGCTTGAATCTGCGTGAATCACTACTGGTCACTGTTTGTACAGACCACAGCTTGAATCTGTGTGAATCACTACTGGTCACTGTTTGTACAGACCACAGCTTGAATCTGTGTGAATCACTTCTGGTCACTGTTTGTACAGACCACAGCTTGAATCTGTGTGAATCACTACTGGTCACTGTTTGTACAGACCACAGTTTACAGGTTATCAGAATATATGGCATTGTCAAAAAAATCTCATTTATGTTCTTCATTTCACACACACACACACACACACACACATTTCCAAGTTTGAAGATGACCATGACATCAGTAACTAGTTTGGTTTCTGTGAGTATGTGAATGGCTGATCAGGCCAGTTTGTGTTCTGAATTGTCTCTGGCCAGTTTGATTGTGTGATCAGTAGAGGATACGCTGCAGATTTACGCTGTTCACGCTTCTGTACTACATCCGCAGACCTCCTCATTTCAAAGTCAATAGTTCCTGTATGGATGAGATTGCGCCAGATGAAGTGATCCTGTGCAAAAACTTCCTAAGACTCTGGGTTGGTCTTGAAATGTTTGAAAGATGACTTGACGAAATCTTTGAAACATTTCTTATTACAACTCTAAGATCGATTTCCTTTTTTTGGCTGAACAGATTTTTGGTAGTCATTCCTCCATCAGTATCTGGGATCCTGTCATGCAGTCTTATCCTCATCTGTATCCCCATGCATCCCATGTGAAAATGGTTCATCTTCTTGGTATAGTATCTGTACATCATCCAGGTTTCACATGTACAGCAGGCTCGGCAACACAATGGCTCTGTAAATCTTCAGATTTGTATGGAGACTGATCCCATGTGCTCCCAAACATTTGTGCATAGTCTGCCAAGGGCCACACTTGCTTTAGCATTCTGGCATCGGTTTTATCATTGATGTGTACTGTATGAGATAGTGTACTGCCAACATAGGTGAATTTGTCCACTGCCAGGAGGGTTTGACCATTTACTGTGATGGTAGGCTCTGTATAAAGCTTTCCAGGTGCAGGTTGGTGCAGCACTTTTGTCTTCTTGATACTGATTGTGAGACTGAAATTGTGACATGCTGAAGAGAGATGTTCCATACTCTGCTGCATGTCAGATTCAAGGAACAGTCATCAGCAAATAGGAGATCATACGGTCACTTCCTGTAATTTATCTTTGCCTGTAGTCTCCTCAGATTAGAGAACTTGCCATCTGTCCATCATCTGATGTCAATCCCATAGTCATAGTCATGGAAGGCATTAGTAAGCATGGCAGAGAACATCATACTGAGGAGGTTTGGGGCCAGTATGTAGCATGCTTGCCTCCATTGGTGACTGGGAGTGGTTGAGATGACTTACCGTCATCCACAACAAGAGCGAGCATGCCATCATGTAATTGCCAAACCATTATGATTAATATCTCTAGGCAACCAGATTTTGCCATGAACATCCAGAGGCCACCATGACCAGTTGTTAAAGTCTTTTGTTAGATTGATGAATGTCATGTACAGGTTGGAGTTCACTTATTGGCATTTCTCCTGGAGTTGATGAGCTGCAAACACCAAGTTTGTGATCCCTCATACTTTTCTGAAGCCACATACATTCCCAGGCAATATCCCATGATCAGTGTGATGCACATTCAACAGAATTCTGGTGAGGGTTTTCCCAGCTATTGACAGCAAGGAGATGCCCGATGGATGTCCTAGGATTGTCTGTTGCCTTTCCACTTTGCAAGTGGACAATGAATGCATTTTTTTACACCTGGGGTGTAGTTTCTTGAGTCCACATTGACTTCTAGAGTACAGTCAATTTTTGGGCCTTGTGTGAGCCTTCAGCTCATTAGACTTTTGCTGATGTAGCATCCACTCCAAGTGCTTTGCCTTTTCACACCAGGTCAGTTGTTTCCTAAGTTTCAGTCAGGGCTGGATTATTTGCAAGTGATATATTGATTTCGACTTGGGGCAGTCAATCAGTTTCCTCCTCAGATGATAGATGATTGTTGATCGAGGATGTTATTGAAGTATTTTACCCATCTTGGGAGCATCTTTTCTTTTTCACTTGGGAGTGTGGTGTTGTCAGCACATTATTGAAGATGTTCCTGATGAATGTGGCTCATTGGTTGTATTCAAAGTATCACAGAAGTTCTTTATGTTATTCCTGTCTGTGTAGAATTGAACCTCGTCTGCCATACCTTGTTGCTCAGGCATGTGTCTTGTAATTCTTGGACAGTCCTGATTTTGAAGGCTGCCCTTTTCAACGATGAAGTATTGTCTTATAGACAGGACTTTTGTAGCTCTTTCTTAGGACTTATTGGAAATCATTTTTTAAAATTGTATTTTATTAAACATGATCATATTGGTTGGGTTGCAAGTACAGTATGCTTTTCATGTGACACTTCATGACATGGAAGGTAGGGACAGGCTCAGTGGTCAGCATTCCAGACTTAAAACCTGTAAAACCTACCATTCGATTCTACCAGAACACCTGCCATGGTGTGTACTTAATTCCGATTGCCGTAATACAATATTTCTGTGTTTCTGTTCCATTCATACAAACAGACAAACAAGTATATTCATATTGTGCTGCTTTAACTACATCCATTTCTTCCAACAGGTGGTAAAGAACATGGTGTTTATCAGCAAAGTGGCCATGTTGATGAAACATAAGTCTTCTGCAGAAGGTGACCAGACAGCAAACAAGTCCACCCAACTGACTGTGGAATGGCTTGTTAAGAAAATGATCAGGGAGGTCTATCATGAGGCAATACACAATCCAGGCAACAGTATCAAGGTATACAGTTTGTATTGAGTGTAATACAATATATTACATATATCATTTCACAATAGCCTAACATATTCAGTGTCTAAATTCCTAAGATAAGTAGTGTCAGTACCAATAAGGTATTTTAAATTGTTTTCAATATTTACTTTTCAAATTTTTGTATGGACACTGACATCTTGTACATAATAAATTTTAAAAGTCCATCCATATTGTAATGTTTGCTTGTCCAGCCCATTACTTTATCATTTTTAGAGAGATTCCATGAAATATTGCCCAGGTAGGTAAAATTACTCGAGTGATGCATAGCACAGCCTTGTTTCCTGCCTTGGGGTCAAGGTCACAGCAAGGGAACATTTAAATGATGCGACTTGTCTGGAGTGTGACTTTTCAGCCATGGAAGACCTTAGTGAAACTTTGCTGAAGGTTATATCATGACTAGAAAGTGTGTTTAAACACAATGTCCAGACCCTCTGCCTCCAGGTCAAAGTTATGACAAGGGAAAATGTGATTTGGTGACTTATGTCTTTGTCTGGAGTATAGCTTTTGAACCACAGAAGATATTTTTAATGAAACTATGCCCAGGTATATATCATGACTAGACATGCTCCTTACCTTGATGTGAAGTTCACAACAAGGAAACATTTAAATTATGTGTCTTTTTTACCTTTGTCTGGAGTGTAATTTTTCAACCACTGAAGACATAATGAAACTTTGCTGAAGGTTATATCATGACAAGATGTCAAGGTCACAGCAGTTGAAAATGCAATCCTGTGAATTGTATTGTTGCTAGGAATGTAACAGCATAAGTCTGTAACACTGAATATACTTTTATGAAACTTATATACTATGACTGGTCCTATGCCATCATCCTGAAGGCCATTGTCACAGCAAAGGAATATGTAATACTGAGACTTGTATTCTTTCTGGACTTTTCAGCCACATCAGATATTGTAATGCAACTCTGCTCAAATATATATCATGCATAGATGGGTGTGTCTTGTACCATAATGAAGTGTCTTGTACCATAATGAAGCCGCTGCTGCCTGAAGGTCAAGGTTATGACAAGGAAAATATATGTACCTTGCATCCTTGTCTGGAATATACCTTTAAACCACTGAAGATACTGTAATGAAACATTAACCAGTATGTAGTGTAGTTAGATAGAGTGTCACATGCCACAGGTATATCCATTTGCCTGAAGGTCAAGGTCATGGCAAGGGACAATGTAAATCAGTAATCTCCATTGTTATCTTTGTTGTTGTTTTGGGTTTAACAGCATTTTTCACTGCACGATAAGCTATACAGTATAACTGGTGGAGAAGAATGCGGGGAAAACCCTGGTAAGAACAATCAACCCATGGGAGGTCACCCTGGGCCCTCAGCGATCTCTGTCCATGTATGGATAAAACTTTTGAACCAAAGAAGTTATTTTAATGAAACTTGAACTTGTTATTGATCATAACCATGTCTTGCCTATTGACAGTCATACTCCCAGTCTCAAAGTCAAAGTTTCAGCAGTGGCTCTGGGTGGCCAAGTAATCTAAAGGATTCGCCTTTACTGATTACTACCATTTCACCTCTGCCAGAATGGGTTCAGGTCTCGGACTTTATGTGGGTATGTGAGAAAACTTGCAAGTAGCTTCCCATGGGTCGTGTTTCTTCCCAGAGTTTTAATGGGTTCTTCTTCCACCAGTTATACTGGACATCATTTATAGCCTATCATGTGCTGAAAAATGGCATTAAGCCCACAACAACAACTACAAAGTCGCAACAAAGAATGTAGTTCAGTGGCATTTCTCCTTTACCATGCTGTCATTTTTTAAACCCCTAGTTCATGCTGTTTTATTTTAAACTCGATAGATGTTTTGATGAAAATTTAACTAGGTCCACATAGAGTAATTAAGTCCCTAGATCAGAAAGTGAGGCAAGGTCATAAGAAGGTATGCATGTGACATTTTGCAGTACCCTTGTTTCATTGGTTGAGATCATTCATATCTCTGTTCTTTTTTATTTCTAAAAATCATTTTTGTAATTTTTTCAGAGATCCAATGTTTTTAAATGGCTTGCAGCAGTTAGTCTTAACCTAGGGTCAGAATTGTTGATTTCTATCCTTCCTATTGTAATGCCATCTCTTCAGAAAGAATTGAGTGAGCAGTCTTCTACACAAGGTAAATCATTTTTTGTTGTTGTGTACTTTGAATTAGATGAAGAGCCAAGTAAAGCAGTCAAAATTGTTGAATAATTTTCTTTTGTCATCTGACTAGTGTAAAAATTGTTTGAAGATAATTGACTCACACATGTATGGCAAGACATAGATGTTTACTTATCCAGTAGGGATTGTGGTAGTGGCATCAACATTAAGTTATTGCAAGTCATATATCTTCTACATCAATAGCCGTATTTCACAGTAATTTTGGTAAATTATTACTTAAGTTTATACCCAGATATTCTTGGGGTTCCTCTCTTGCCTTTTGAAGCAGAAAACTACATTATTATAATGGCATTATTGGGCAAAACACCACAGTATACAGAACCCTTATGTAAATAAATATGTCTTATTTGCATTATTAAATCAGCTGCAGATTTAACATGCAGCTTCTTTGGGAATCATGGGAAATTCCACATGATAGATATACCAAAGATCAAAAGCCATGACATTGCTGGAAAAATATGTTACTTAACTAGCCCACATGTGGCAACATTATGAAATTGAACACATTATAACAATTTCCTTTGTATTTAAAAGAAAAAAGATAATGTACAGGTGCCATAAAATTTTACTTGTCTTTCAAAATATTATTCTGGTCGTTGGCTGCTGGAATAGGGATTTGTTCCAGTCTTTCACTTAAGGTGACATTGAAATTTGTGCAATATTTTTTGAATGTGATATCATACAGTACATTGCTGAATTTACTATTGGAGATATCGAAGCAACTGGGCAAGAGTGGTCAGTGAAACAAGGCAGGATAATAGGACTTCATGAATCACCAGTTAACATTTTTATAAGGGCAAAAACAATCAGAATCTCAGATTATTGGTTCCTTTTGGGTTGTAGCTTTAAAATAGATTTGATACAGTGACAGATTTAAAATTAAATCAATTTCATTGCATAATGCTAAAATTGATTGCCTTTGTAGAGTCGAAATTCTTCCTTTACTCAGTGTCATAAGGCTTATCATTGCGTAATGCCAATCTTCAATGTTCCGTGATAAATAAAATCTAAACTTGTTATCTTTTGACATGAAATTTATGCATTTCATTTCATAATACAGTATGCTTCTCAGTGCATATATATTGTGCATATAATATTCATTTCAGGTTGATAAATTTGACATCAAACTAAAATTTGTGTAAGATTCTCTAGTTATACAATCCAACTTTTTCCAACAGATGCCTCACTGCGACAGTTGGCAGGTGAGGTGATGGAGCTCCTGAAGAAGTTAGTGGGAGTGGAGGATTTCACAAGGGTCTATGCAGCTGCCCAAAAAATCAGAGCTGAGAAAAGAGAGACGAGGAAACAGCAAAGAGCTGTTAAGGTTACCCTAAACTTTATGTCTGTATTTAGGACCTTGAGATACTGTTTTTTTAGTTCATCAGTAAATGAAACCCTGTTATAACATGCATTATTATGACACAGATTTGGATATAACACACATTATTATGACACAGATTTGGATATAACACGCATTATTATGACACAGATTTGGATATAACACGGTCACACCATGGCTCTCAGTATTTCTGTTGAGTGTCCTGATCATAAACATGATAGCACTTCCTGAGCATAAGTGATAATGACAAACAGAATTAATCCACTAAAATAGTAAATATGTTGCCTGCATTAATTCTTCATTTTTGGTAAGTAATGATGTATAATATTTTTATCTAACAGTTGAGCCATGTTAAACTTTACTGTCAGATTTTCTTCAGGTTGTTATGTCAACACTTGGTGGAAATAATCTGCTCAGTCAATGCAACAAACCATTTTATCAATCAAAAACAATACTGACTAATCCTTTATGTGGAGACTTCAATTAACTGGTGATAGAATAAATTCTGTTTCTTTCTTGCTGACAAGTTTTATCAAAAATTGATCTTTCCTAATATAATATTGATAGATCAGAGAAATGTCAGCATTACAAATTATTTATGCTCTTGAAAATTATGCACCGTTTTCTTGTAACTGATCTTTTTATATAAAATGAATTCTGATAGATTTGTGCTGAAAATATATAATCATTTCTGACATCTACTTAGATCAGTGGTTTTATCATTTATGTCTTAGTACTTAGTATGCTAAATACTTACGTAGCCTATGATCTTATGGTTTGGAGGGAAGGAACAACATATATATATACATTTTAGTAAATAAACCAAAATAGCTTCATGTATTTAGAAAGGGAGAAATACAGAATTACTTAAATAACTTTAGTAGAAAAACTATAACTTGAACATCTGAAAACCTTGTTTTTGTTTGAGAGAAACAAGTTGAGTATAGTAACTTATTTTAAGTTTATACAATTTTAAATGAGTCATGGAGCCTAAAGACAGAATTTTCAAACCAGTCTGTTGGACTAGTACAGGTGTGATGCCAGGTCTTTTTTTCCAGACAATTGATACAGGTGTGTAACCAATCAGGTGCCTGTTTAGAGGTCTGATCTCAGCCACATTCAGAGAGAAAATGACACTTACCATTTAATCGTCTGTGTATACTCTACAGACATTTAGGGAAATAGTCTAGAATTCAGACATGTTAACCTTAAAAATTGGTTATTATGTATTCTTGCTTATAAGTTGAGTCAAATTGGAAACAACATGCACCCTGATCTAATGCCACATAATATGCCAGCAGATTGTCATTTGTTCTACTTATTATTTCTAACAAACTTCATAGACCCATATTTGCTTGGTCTGTACATTTTGCAGTTGGACTGGTCTTATAAGTGAGTACATATTACTCTTGTTTTATTAAAAGTTACAGGTGCTTTTACTTAAATGTTAAGAGGCTGTCTTTTTCTTCAGTTATAAACAATGCAGAGACCATAAAATGAGTACTGAATTGTTTTTTACAGGCAGTTTCTGATCCAGAGTTTGCTGCAAAGAGGAAGATTAAGAAGAACTTGGCAAAACAGGCCACCAAAAAAAGACGCATTGATGAATTGCGACCATCACGTAAAGCTCGGAAGAGGAAGTATCAAGAAGCTACAGCAGATTGACCATCTTTATTTTATTTAGACTTGGTGTTTAAAGTTATGTCTTGCGACAGATTGTTCGATTCTTTTGAACCTTTGAAACTAATGACATCAGTTTAGGCGTCTTATGCCCCTGGAGGTTAGCTCTCACATCCTAGGGATACCTTGCTTACAAAATAGTTTTCTGTCTTGCAGCTTTTTAAAAGCACCAGGAAAACTAAAGCTCAACAGTTTAAATTTATTGGAGGTAAATTCTAACATCACACCTTTGACTATAGCATTAATTTCAACGGTTGCTTGAAGGTCACATTCAAAGGTAGATCCAGCCACCATACTGAAGTGCCTTATATGGTGTACACATATTTAGAACTCAACATTTCACTCTCAAAGTTATCAACCAATAATTCCGAATGTTATGAATTTACTGCATTTTCTTTAGTGTGATTGGCTGTAAATGGTCACATGATACTGATGGAATGTTTTGAACAGTAAATTCTAGGCTGTTTTTTGGTTCCCAGTCAGTTTCCAGTGTGTTCCAGTCAAGCTTTGTATCAGCTTCCTACAACATCACAATGACAGTAACAACAGCTGTAGCGATTACATTGTGACTTCAGATCAAATATGGCAACAGCAAACAAAATCTCAGATTTAAATTCAAATATTGCAATCTCAAGTCCTCTCTGCACCTAAACACTCAATGCATTTGAAACAAAGCATATGGGAGTTTACCTAAAAGGGAATGCTCACATAAGACTGAAGTGGTCACACACTTCATTGAATATGTACAATTGTTTTTATCTCCTTTATAGAATTGTGTCTACCTAATAAATCGAATATGAACTTGACAAGATCAGCTTTTTCCTTAATTAGGAGTTTACATGAATTTTGTTCTTTAAGGCACTAAAAAGTACACAGTTAAACTGCATTTTGTTGTTTTATTTATTTATTTTTATTTCGTATATATTGAATGAAAGAGGAAGTGATAGAGTGTGTACTGTAGAGCACTTATATTTTTTATAGGAGTTTAATTTTGGTTCTATTGATTTAAAACCACAAAGAACCAAAATTAAAAAGCTATCATTATTATAGTTTAATATGCATTTATGAAAAGTTCACGAAACTGGCAGTTAGGGTAGCACCAAAATTAACTGTTGCCAGTATGTTCATTCAAAGCAATTGCCAAAGTATGACACTGTTGCCAAAGTATGACACTGTAGATATTAAATGCAATATAGGAGTCTTGCAATTCAGAAAAAAATGTGTAATTATTTGTTTGAGTAAAGTTGATATAATAAATATGGTTCTGTAGGTGGAAACTGGTATGTGTTTGTACAGTATCATACTCATTTATTAACAGTACGTGTTTAGCTGTATGATATTATACTCATTTAGGAACAATACATTTTTAGCACCTTCCATGTTATGCTGATGTCATCAGTGGAGTACAGTATTGTACAGTGATACATGTTGTTCAGTAATTCACAAATGTATCCTTTGTACATTTTTAATCATATATGAACACTTATCTGCTATGTTGAAGATACTAGAAATTTTTAATTCTTGCTAAGCATTTTCTTTTGATCATTTTATAAATAAGGCTTTTTTTACAGCAAAATCAGCTTGGTACTGATTTGAACAGTTGTAGAGTAATGAATGAATAAATCAATGTATAAAGTTACATTGACTAGATGTAAACTATTGTATAATATTTTCTTGTTGTGATAACAAATTAAATATGAAGAGTTCTGTTTCCATATTAAAATGTTTTATTGAAAAATAAAGATGATTCCATAGTTCTTTTTCACTCATCCTTCAGACAACTTTCTAATCTTTCAGATACATTTTAAATATTTTACACATCTGATTTGGGATTGAAAAATGACATACACGAAGGAAATTACTCCCAACTGAAAGTTAAAGGAAGCATATGGAATATTGTCAAGCTACACACACACACACACACACACACACACACAAGGCTGGTAGGAATCAAATATTCACACCACTGAAATATGAATATGTCAATATGCCACAGAAACTCCCACCAGTATGGTGCAGTTACAGGCAAAGTTGTAAGCTAAAAAGGTGCCAAAACTCCCTTAAATATCAAACTTGACCATGGTGTTAATATAAAACATTATATCAAATTTGGTTTAAATCCATGAAGACCTTTACAAGTTAGTGATAGGAAATTTAAGAACTTAGTCAAATAATAATAATATTTTGCTGGAAGAAGTTGAAAATCAGACTTTATAGTTTCTTCATGTAAAGCCTCATACTGAATTCAACCTAGCCGATCAAGTCCTTCAAAAGTACCAGAACAGAAACAAACTAAAAGTTGAACAGTAGTCATAACTGGGTTAAATTGTGCTGGAAAATGGCACAAATCAAGCATATCCTGGGTTTTCTTGTACCAGATTTAAATGCAGAAGTTGGTGGAACAACAAAAGTGAAGGTAAACAGGGGCCACAACTCTCGTGGTAGAAAGCAGTGAAATTGAAACTTGACTTTGGGGTCCTTTTAATGTACAGCTTTGTACCCAATTTCATATCTTTTCATTGAATCTTTCTAAAGCTGTTGAGCAGAAACAAAATTTGTGACAGACATATAAAAGACGAAACAAGATGTGAGAGGATGGAATGGACAGACATGGATAATAATATTTGCCCTTTCCTTTAGATCAGTGGTTCCCAAAGTGGGCGGCACTGACCCCCTTTAGGGCGGTGGGATTACTGAGGGGGGCACTAATGCTGAATTATGCTTGTTACAGGGTAAGGTAAGGGGACACTGAGGATAACCAAGGGGACAGGGTGGCCCTAAAAAGTTGGGGAACCACTGCTGTAGATAATGTGGATTTAAATTGAACATATGACAGAACTTAGAGTTAGGCATAGGAGACGTGCAAAGTTTGGTCATTAGTTTTGCTTCAGATCTGAAGGATTTTCATTGACCAGATTTTAACATGCCAATTTACAAAAATGACAATTACTGAGCACATCATCTAATTACATTAGACCTTACATGTGTTGCCTTTTATACAGTCCTTTCATATGTTGCCTTTTATACAGTCCTTACATGTGTTGCCTTTTATACAGTCCTTACATGTGTTACCTTTTATACAGTCCTTACATGTGTTTCCTTTTATGCAATCCTTTCTACATGTGCTTCCTTTTATACAGTCCTTACATGTGTTGCCTTTTATACAGTCCTTATGTGTGTTTCCTTTTATACAGTCCTTACATGTGTATGTAGCACATACATTTTTAGCCTGCCTTAGTAGATGACTGCTGGGTTATATTTGTGGTGGTCTTCATCACTGATGATCACAACACCTGTGAGATATGTTGTTACTGGATTCAGATTTTATCTGAATTAAGACTGAAGTTTCCTCAGAAAATGTTCTTTCATTGTCTACAATGAAATGAATCAGTGTTACTTCTGAGACTGCCAATAAGTAAAAATTGTTTCCTGCCTGTGAATAGATTCAGCTTGCTGACTGCCACCGTGATTGATGCTGTTGAATTTGGAAAGTCCTTAAAATCAACTTTACAGGAATAGCGCAATGCATTTTCATGTCCCTTTAAACTTGATTCCAACTCCTGCAATTCCTGTTCCATCCATTATTGAATTTCATGTGATATTTCTGTTGTTTAGATTTTGGCGCTTTATTATCGAGAGATAACACACAGATAATGACAAAGTTTGAATACTGATACCAGACTGTCCTGTTTTATGTCACCTGAGCTTTTGAGTGATGACTAATGCAACCATAATCCATCATAATCCATTAATCCTTACCCAAATACTTCTGATCACACATAGTTTGATGAATCTGAACAAACTTGAAGTTAAGTTCAACACCAAACATTTGAAGCCAAACTGATGTTGCTGAAAGAGGCCAAGTAAACTTTAAAAAAAAGGAAAAGAAAATTTCTGTTCTGAATTGTTTGTAATAATAATTTTGAGTTTGTGGGCGATTTCAGTGAGTGAGAGAAGATGCAGGAGACACCTCTCAACTTATAAGGAAAACCCTCCTGGTGAGGAAGTTCACAGAGGTCATTTTACAGATTTTAGAACTTTGTTCCACGTTTCCCGTTTTCTGCTCTGATAATACCATTTATGTCTTTCATTTGCCCTACCTTCCTCTCACCTTGTATAAATTTGCACGTCTTTTTTATAGCCTTTTTTTGTTAAAAGAATTACCATGTATTTTTTCCAATTATTCTTCTGACCCAAACAATTTTAAGAGAGAATACAATTTATTTCTGTGTCAGTCATTAGAAGCTCTCCTTCACAACTTTTTCTTCTTAATTTTCATTTTGTCTTGTCAACTGACACTTACGACAAGTACTTGTAGATTTAACTATTGATTGTCATAATGAATCTTTCTGGATGATTGGGAGAACCATTAATATGTAATACATGTTTGATAAAGCAAGTAATTCCATCACAGGGGTGCGCTAAATATGGCCAGTGACTTGGTTTTATATGTTAATTTACATCATAGGGTGTGGCATTAAAAATCACTTCTCTGACCCACGCCCTGGAGGAAGTTGCCCATGCCTGCTCTACAATAATAGTTTTTACATAAGGGATAAGAATTCTTGTCAACTATTTTGATTTCATTGATTTGCGATTATATTAAAGATTTATTGAGTAACTGAAATCTGTAGAAAAGATGATGCTTAATATTGTGAAAAAATTATCCATCTATTCATATTAAAATTCTGTCACTTATATTAACATCACTTTTGTTGACGAAAATGCAAAGTCTGAGGCTCATGGTCATGGTTACTACAAAATTTGTTATCTTTGTGTCGATGTAGAGATAAAAAAAACAACAGTACATGACAGAAGACCTAGGTTCCAAATCGAATAAAACCTTTGTTTACGTAGACTTGCTGCCAGTTTTGACCATATTTTGTTTTACAGTTATTTAATTTAGCTGTTGCATTGACAAACGGGCATTTGTTTGGTCCTTCAAGGTTGGCATTTCGCAGCAACTTTAGTAACGGTGTGCACCTTTCATCAAAGCACTGTATTCTTAATGACTGTTTTTTTCAATACAGCCAGTTGTTGCCGCATCTTCGATGCTAGATTTGGCTTTATTGGCGATTTTCCAGCTTGCGGAAAAATAGTACAATTAACACGCCTGGAAGTCGACGAACTAAATTACTTGGGTCTTTAACTGGGCAGTTCATCATTCCATGGCCAGTGTGCTACCTGCCTCTGCCAGTCTTGACCTGATACAAGGTGACGCATGTTTGCGGTCTATGTTACTCAAGCCACATCATATGATGGCATTATGTACGACCTCGTTTGGCTCGCCACTATTCATTGGGGCATAATAGAAGGCATGCGGTGGCAGACAGCTCCTCCAACTCTCCATACAACCAATGGATATTTTCAGGCAAACGTTCAGTTCAAATCCCAGCCTAAGACCAGGAGGAAACAATGTAACAGATTTAGGAGGCAACCTTACAGGGGAGACAAGAAGCCAAGTTTCTCTGCCCCTAAGCCTCCTAATTCTAGACGCTGACGTGCCAACCCCATCGACTACAGATGGCCTACCCTACCCCCCCCCCGACTCCTGGAATTCCAGTCACTCAGGATCACCCTATTTCCTCAGAACGAATGGGCGAGTCAAGTCATTTCAGAGGACTTCAGATTTATTCAACATCCTCTTTCTTCCTATTCCCCTTTTCACGGACGTACCGTCAGATCAGAAGAAGGACACTTTTCTACAACAGGAGATACGGTCAGTCATCGACAATGATGCGGTGTTGATTGTACAAAACCTCAATCTCGGGGGGGGGGGTATTCCAGGCATTTTATTATCCAAAAGGCTAACGGCAAGTTGAGGCCGATCATCAACCTGAGTCTCCTCAAACTATATAAAGCCACCGAAATTCAAGATGGAGACGTCGAGTAAGTTCTTTTCTCCTCAAGGGCAGAAAGACCTATCACATTAGAATCATCTAGGACTCTAGCAAAATGGGAAAAGTCCAATCTTCATCCATCCTAGCGTTTTGTACATCTGGGTATGGAGTTTCTCACTAAACTCCCTCTAATATGGCTCCCTCGCGTAATCCTGATTGTCGAACCCTTCGAGACCGTTTGCAACAGGACTTGGATTTCAGCGAGAGAGTTATTGCAACTCCTCGGATTATTCAAAGCGGTAGCGAACTTGATCTCGCTCAGTGGTCTTTCTATGCGTCCCTTACACATGAACTTGTTTGCACGGTGGTGCCACTTTTAAAAAATCCCCTTGATTATGCATGAGGTACGATCATTGTTTATACCCCTCATTAAAAAATAAATTTCTGTTTTATCCGTCATTTAGCAAAACCCAGCTGCAAGACAAAAGTTTAGTTTGAAACCCAGATGCTGCAACAGTGGGTCTTGACTTTATGACTGTCACATGACCTAATTTGTAGTAATACCGGCAACAAGGGGTATATAAACCTCTCGCTGACAAGGCTAAGTGATCGGTTGAACAAATGAATAAAGCGGAACAATTTCCTCTGATGAGTTACAATAGTAACAAAACTGGTCAGGGACCAGGGGTGACTATACCACCCCAGCAGATGGGAGGGAATGCCTCCACATCCATTCAGTCATTATCATTCATCAATCAGTCTTTTTTCGGATTTGCGCATTTGGGGTCGTACGATGATCAATCTTTTTGGGAATAGGTGGAATCGGAAGTTAACTACATTTGTCTCGCCAGTTTTGGACCCAGAAGCTTTAGCTGTTGACGCACTGTTGTTGTTGTAGGGTTTAACGCCATTTTTCAGCATAAGATAGGCTATACATGGCGGTCAGTATAAATGGTGAAGGAAGAACCTGGGAAAACCCCGGAAAGAACCACCGACCCACGAGAAGCTACTGGCAAGCTTTCTCATATACTCACATTGGCCGAATCCGAGACTCAAACCCACGCAGAGAGAGGTGAGATGGCAATGATCCATAACGGTGAGCACTTTAGACCTCTCGGCCACTAGGGCCCCCTGCCTGTGGACACATTGTCATTCAGTTGGGAGGGGTTTGGGCCTTCAACTACCCTCCTAGGTCTTGGTACCGAATATAATCCAGAAGTTACGGGATCAGAATTGCAAGATGATCATGACAGCCCTCTCAGATGGGACAAATCACGGGTCTCTGATCTACTCGATCTAGAGATAGATGGATTGCCTCGGAAGCATTCGGCCAAGCGCAATGTTCTCAAACAACCGCGGTCGCGGGTGTGTCACCCCGGCCCAGACTGCCTTCATTTTCGCGCTTGGCTCTTCTCCGGACAGCCTTGCGAGGGAAAGAATTTAAAGCTTCGATAATGGAGAGAATTTTTCGACCAAGAAGACCCTCCACTCTGAAGGCTATTGAGGGAAAGTGGCGTGTTTCGGTGGGCTGGTGCAGAATCCATAACATGATCTCTCTGAGTCCCTCAATCGATCAACTGACCTACTCTTTTCTCTGGATTTATGAGGAGAAACAGTTTGCCCCAGTGACCATCATGGGAGATGCAATATCAGTTAAAATAAATATTTATTAGGCCTTTTATCCAATTTTGATCTGAATCGACCAAAATCACTCACCCTGTTTCCAAAATTGGGTCTATTCTAGGTTTTGACACCTGACTCAGTTCAGACAATTTTGAGCCTTTAGCCCGCACTTTGCTTAAGTTACTTTCTATAAAACATGTTTCGTTACAGCATTAGTTTCAGCATGCAAGATGAGCGAGTTACATTTCCTTCCTTTGACGGGGCCCCGGATGACCGAGTGGTCTTGTCAGATCACTGACATATCACCTCTGTGCTCGGGTGTTCGAGTCTTGGGCTCATCCAACATGGGTATGTGAGAATACTTGCCATTAGGTTCCGTGGTTGTTCTCGGGGTTTTCCTCAATCAGATATACTTGGCCGCTATATATCGTGTGCAAACAAAATAGCGTTAATCCACCACCAACAACAGCAACAACTTTCCGATGACACAAACCATCTTCAGTTCAGATTAAATAATTCGGTGGTCCTCTTGATGCAACCGGATATAGGTTACCGTCAGTCAGAGATCGGAGAACAGTCATACAGTTCCTATCTTCTACAGACACGTCGAAAACAGTAGGCATGTAAGACCCTGTTTGCGCCCGCAAGTACTACTTGAAGCGCATAGTAGCATCCCGTTGCACACGCATGCGACTCTTTCTCCTGGTAAAAGCCAGGAAGCAGGATATCGCCCCTAAAGTCCTATCATCGTGGCTAACATGGGTTATACGCTAGGCGTACTCTGAGGTCTCAAAAGGTTAGATTTGCCTCATGAAGCTTTTAGCTCATGAAATTAGAGCGATCTCAGCGAGCCTCGCGTTTCGATCTGAGACATAATATAAGCTGTTGGCTGGCTTGCAGCCAACCTTCACCAGTTTTTATCTCAGATATTTAGCTTCACAAAGACAAACTTTGAATCCGGGATGTTCGATGGCTGCGGTCCAGATGACCACCAGAAGTAGTATAGTGGGGTACCGTAGCGTCAATGGGAATTAGCATTACAGACCCCCCCTGGGCCAGTATAGCGTCAAGAAAGTAGGTCAACACCCTGGGCCTGTATAGCGTCAATGGAAAAATTAGGTAGAGGGACTAGAACACCCTGGGCCTGTATAGCGTCAATGGAAAATGGAGTAGAGGGACTAGAACACCCTGGGCCTGTATAGCGTCAATGGAAATTTTTGTAGAGCGGTGACTAGGAGACTGGGGGTTTGTAGAGCGATAAGCGACAGGTGGCATGTTTCTTTTTTTTAGTAGAGGAAGGGTTTTATATATATATTCGTTTAGGGTGGAGACCAAATGAAAATTAAGATCTTTTCGAGGCATTGGAAGTGGCCCTGAAAAGGGCCGTTGTTTGTTATGTGATGTTAACACTATTCCGTTAACATACAGGACATCGCATAGGTCTTCTTATCTTCCTCAAATTTCTCAAAGTTTGTCTTAAGCTGTGTCTCACTTCTGGTCCGTAGATGAGAGTCCGCTTAAGACAGCCTTGTCTTTCCACATAACATCTTCTTTTCCAAAGAGTGGCACCGGTGATCCGGATGACAGTCCATTTTGTTTTCACATACATGGGTAAGTCTGTACGGAACAGCATTGAGGATACCAAAGTAGAGGATTCTACGTCGATCAACATCTTCTCTGTGACGAGAACAGGTGAAGGGAATGAAGTGAACCGCGTTTATTTATAGTGGAAGACCGGATCGAAACGGATTGAAAGGGTTCACCAATCCCAACACGCGTTACAAAATTCAGTCACTTCGCGGAGTCTGTCTTCCAATCCGAAGAGAGCTACCTGTGACGTCACATTTCCTATATAGGCACACTAGCGTCTGTGCGCAGTGAATCGATGCGGTAGTGTTTTGTGAAACATGACGGAACCTAAGAAGACAATGAATTGGGGTGCACCGGCTGTGGAGACGAGAAGTAATGGTACAGCAGCAGCTACCAAAGTGAACACAGTGCTACTTCCCGAAGAGGTTGATTTCAACTGGGATTTAGTAGATTTTTTATCTTCTTCCCAAGAATTTGTTCCGGTACCAGTACCTTCGCCACTTTCTCCTTCATTACCACGTGTCGACGATTTTAAACAAAGACAGAGAGAAGAATTGGAGAAATTTTTACAGCAGCAGAAAGAAGCAGAGCAAGCATTTCTTCTTGAACAGAAACAGCGAGAAGAAGAAGAAGAGGCAAGAAGGAAACAACAGGAAGAAGAAGCAGTAGAGAAGAAACAAAGTCTAGGAGAGAAGGAGAACAGCGAAAGTCAAACGGTCACGGTACTCTTGGACATTTTGGCCGAGTTAAGAAGTCTGAAACAAATGTATCAGACTTCTTTATTACGACCCAAGAGAAAAAGACCTTCCCGAGCCAAACAACCTAACCCTGTGACTACACCACAGATACCACCCCTAGTGATATCTACTAAATCATTGACAGGAGCAAGTCCACAAGTAGGCCTTGGCCGTGGCAAAGGCTTAAGACAGTTAAAGCGAATTGATTCTCGTTCCTGAGTTTGTTCTAAGGAAAAAACAAACACTCAACAGTCCTTTTCAGGGCTACCCAATACTCTCGAAAAGAGTGACTATTCATTTTGCCAAAATCAATTAAAACTCAAAATCCCTTCTTTAACCCTATGATGTACGTGTTGTGAGTGTATGAGTGTAGGTCCTTATTATTTCTAAATAATGAAAACCAAGAGACACTTACGTTTTTTTCAGTTTGGTCTATTCTGTTACAAATTTTTTACAATTCAATATCACAACATAACACAACACAACACTTTTAAAAAAGTTCATAGATTTCTTCTGTCTCTTTTTTCTTTCACTCTCTCTGTTTTTTCAATTTCTTCACTTTTACACTTTTTTCCTCTTCTTCCTCTTCTTCTTCCTCACATTTTTCTCGTCTTCTTTTCTTTTCTGTCTTCTCTTTCTGAACGTGTCTGGGTTCTTCTTTTGTCAAGGCTACCTCTGTTTCTTCTTCCTCCTTCTCCTGCTCCTGTTGTTTCTTAGGGCACTCTGAAGACCAATGTCCTTTCTCTTGACAATGATAACAGGTATCTTGACTTTTGTTTCTTTTGACACTGGCCTTGCTTCTTTGACGGTCTGGACATTCTGTAGCCCAATGCCCTTTCTTTTGACAGATATAGCAAGTATCTTGACTTTTATCTCGAAAGGAAGGAGAGTAGTCCGTCGGCTTGTCTGAAGAAAACTTTCTTATCACACCTCGCAATGCTCTAATCAGAAGTTCGATCTGTGTGGGTTCTTCCATTGTGCTGGTCGGCTTGAGAGCGAAATGAATACTGAGAGGGGAGTCACTAGCCCTTTATATATGCCCTGGTCTGACATAGATATATAGGGGTTCATGGTGTTTCACAGGTAGTCATTTGACTTTTTGCCGTCAAGATGAAACGATCGCATCATTTCGAAAAGAAAGAAGAAGAAGAAAGTAAGAGGCAGAAACGTGATTTATCGCCTCGCACAGTAGCTGAAGTCTTGGCACAAATTCATGCCAGCGATTTTGAAGATGAGATGAGTGAACCAGAATCGAAGCCTAAAGAGTCTACACCAAATCAAAGTCCATTACCACCCGTAAACCCTGAAAAGTACTACCATATTCGGGAGACGGACAAACGCTCTTCCAGAAAATTTAGAACCACAGCCTACACGTACGCAGTGAAATTTAAAGATTTCAAGTCTGACGTACCCTTGGAAAAAGCAGAAGGGTTCATCACCGATGTGTGGGATTCTTTGTTAACCACACTAAAACGGCAATGTCGAGCCAAAGAAGACGATCGCTTGAGACTTTCTATTCATCACGACAATTTGAAGTCTCCCGTTTGGATCGAGTTTAGCAGTCCAACAGAATTGACACCTTCCAAAATCATGGACAAGATTCAACACGTACAACAATCCAACGACAAATTTCACATCACGGACGGAAAAGCGACACTGTACATGACCCACGTGTCTCTTCCCCAAGGGACAGGTAAAAAAAAGTTGATGTTGGTAGACAACTTGCGTAACCTCAAGCGTAGTCTCGTCCAAATTAACAATTCAAAAGACAAGATGTGTTTAGCCCGTGCCATCGTGGTGGGACAAACGTATGCCGACAAGAACGATACGGTAGAATGGAAAAGAGCCTGGAAAACTATTCAACAATCGGACCGAGCCAAACAACGAAAAGAAGCAGAACTCCTGTTACAGCAAGCGGGGTTAGCTAAAGACACACCCTGTGGCATTCCTGAAATGCAAAAGTTGCAAGACGTCTTGGCTCCACGTTACACCTTGAAAGTTCACCCTCAAGAAGTGCGCGGACCTCTGTTGTTTCGAGGTCAAGATTTTAAAGACGGAAAATACATTCACGTCTATCATCACGATGAACATTTTGATGCCATTACCAGTATCACTGCATTCCTGTCATACAGTTATTACTGTGAGAAATGTGACTATGGCTATAACAATCGAGAGCAACACAAGCATTGTGGATCGAAATGCTCAGGATGTTTAGCTTCTGAACCCTGTCTGGACGAAGGACAAGAACGAGTGCATTGCTCTGTTTGTCAGCGCACGTTTGTCAGTCCTGCCTGTTACCAACAACACCTAAAGACGCAAGGTTCACAGCAGAAATGTGCTTGTCAGCTCTTGAGATTGTGCCCTACTTGTGGACAAGGCATACGTACCAACAATGCCAAGGCGCACGTCTGTTCAGGAAAGAAGCGATGTCACATTTGTCGCCAAACCGTGGACTTGGAACACCAATGCTACATTCAAAAATACCATTCCAAACATGAAGAAGAAGAAGAGAATGACCAGAAGAAGAAAGGGAATTTCATCTTTTTCGATTTCGAATGCATGCAAGAGACTGGCATTCACATTCCTAATTTCTGCGTGGCTCACCGAGCGTGCGAGAAGTGCATCCAAGAGCCTATCTTGACTCATTGCCCTTACTGCAGCAAGATTCCTGGAGGACGTGAAAAAATCTTTCGGGGATCGAACACACTGGCCGATTTTGCCCAATGGATCTTAAACCCTATCGACGAGACGTGGAGCCAAGAAGATATCGAACGTTACGGAGATTGTCATCGCCATGCCACGGTGATGGCTCACAATTTCTCGGGATACGATGGACAATTTCTGTTGAGATACTATACGGAACAAAGTACCGAACGTCCGAAAGTCACTTTGAACGGAGTCAAAATCATTTCCATGCAAGTGGGACAAGTACAGTTTAAAGATTCAATGAGTTACTTGGCTATGCCTTTGAGCCGCATGCCTAAAACGTTTGGCATGACAGAAATGGCCAAAGGCTATTTTCCACACTTTTCAATACCGAAGCCAATCAACACGCTGTTCTACCCCATTTGTCTGAGGCTCACTACTACGACCCGGATAACATGCGTACCGAACAACGAGAAGCTTTCTACGCATGGTACCAGACTCACGCTTCGGACCCTTTTGACTTTCAAGAAGAAATGTTAAAATATTGTCGTTCCGACGTAGACATTTTACGTCGCTGCTGTGGAAAATTTCGAGAACTGTTCATGGAACACGGAGGGATCGATCCTTTGAAAGAAGCTTGCACTATTGCCAAAGCGTGTTCCTTAGTGTATCGTCAACGATTCATGCCCGAAAACACCCTAGCTGTCATCAGCCCTCAAACGACTAATTTTGTCAAACGTCAATACTCGGTCAAAGCCCTACGCTGGTTACATTACTTGTGTGAGAAGGAAGACAAATGGATCCAACACGCTCGCAACGGAGGAGGCGAAAAGACCATCGGAAGGTATTCGGTAGACGGCTGGGACTTAGAAAACCCTCAAATCGTGTACGAGTTTAACGGATGCTTATTTCACGGATGTCCCATCTGCTACCCTCAACGTGACACTAAAAACCAGTTTTTACAACAGACCATGGAAGACTTGTACCAGGCCACTTGTCAGCGACGCTTGAAGTTAGAAGAGCAAGGATACCAAGTAGTGGAAATGTGGGAACACGAGTACGATCAGCGATTGAAAACCGATCCCGAGTTTAAGCGCATCGTGGAAAGTTACAAGCTGGTGGACCCTCTGAACCCGCGGGACAGTTTGTACGGAGGACGGACGAATGCCACCTGTTTGCTGTACCAAGTCGACGAGGAGAAAGGAGAAGAAATCAAATACTTGGACGTGTGTTCTCTGTATCCGTACGTGTGCAAATATTGTCACTTTCCCGCAGGGCACCCACAATTGCTGACGGAACACATCGACGTGGACAATATTCGACAATACGAAGGATTGATCAAGTGTAAAGTCTTGCCTCCCACGAACTTGTACCATCCCGTTTTACCACATCATTGCCAAGGAAAACTGATGTTTCCCTTGTGTCGTACTTGTGCTGAAACGTGCAACCAAGACCACCCTTGTCAGCACACTCAGGAAGAACGAGCCTTGACGGGAACGTGGGTCAGCGTGGAATTGTTTAAAGCTCTGGACTTGGGATACCAACTGTTAGAAGTGTACGAAATTTACCACTTTCCCAAGACAGAAAAATACCACAAGGGCGACGATTCTCAAAAAGGCATTTTTGCAGACTACGTGAATGCCTTTTTGAAACTGAAACAAGAAGCTAGCGGATATCCTTCCTGGTGTCACACTCCCGACGACCAAACAAAGTTCAAAGAGAAATACTGGAAGCAGGAAGGCATCACTTTAGACCACATCGAGAAAAACGAAGGAAGGCGATCGTTTGCCAAAGTGATGTTGAATTGTTTGTGGGGCAAAATGGCACAACGACCGTGTTTACCCAAGACGGAGTATTTGACAGAACCTTTCCGATACTTGCAGATGATTCACGACAAAACCAAATACATGAAACACGTGGACGTCGTTCGTGAGGACTTGCTCTTAATCAATTACGAAGAAGAACTGGACTTTGTAGAAGCCGACGAATTTGGAAATGTCATCATTGCGGCTTACGTGACAGCCCATGCTCGCTAAAAACTGTACGAAGCTTTAGAACTATTAGGAGATCGTGTGCTGTATTTTGACACGGACAGTTGCATCTACATTGATCGCCTGGGTCAACCTCACCCTGTCATCGAAGGAGACCGTTTAGGAGCCTGGACGGACGAGCATCCCGACCACAAGATTCTCAGTTTTGCAAGTGGCGGTCCTAAAAATTACGGCTACGAATACCGGAACAATCAAGGAGATGTGCACACGGAGTGTAAAGTGAAAGGATTGACTCTTAATTATCGCACCAGTCGAGTAGTGAACTTTAGCATATTGAAAGAAGCCTTGCAGTCTGGACAGGATCGAAACTTAAAAGTGACCACCCACGAACCGCACAAGATTGTACGTTTACCCACACACCAAATCGTCAGTCGACCCTTGGAAAAAGTTTATCAAATCGTGTACCAGAAGCGAGTTCGGCTTCCCAACCACTTCACTTTACCGTACGGTCATGCCGATATTGGTCAGTATATAAAAAGGGACAACGTTCAAGGTCGATAGTTCATTGTGACTACCATTGCTAAGCGAGAAAGATGAATCCATTCACACAGCAAGTATCCAGTAAGAGTACACTCAAGTACGATGCTGTGCCTTGCGATGATAGGGATGCCGTACGCTATGACCTTAGTGATTCAGTACCACATCATCATGGGAACTTTGCTATAACTACTACTCCTACTACCATACCTACCATGGAAAGTGATGCTGCACGTGTCAAACCTGACGGATGTGAAAGCGATGCCACTCGTTATCGCACACCTTTTCACTTTACTGGTTTTCATGGTGGATGGCCACCTCCACAGGAAACCAAGCGACTACCACCCTACGGATGTCATGTAAAACTGAGCAAACTCCTAAGGATTTCACCGTACCCCCATCGAAATGAACCTGTGAAAGACGAATATTCGTTCCCTGTGCGTTTGCCAGAATACTGTGATTTTGAAAGTCGATTGCAAACCTTCCAAGGAAAATGGCTAAAATATCTAGGAGGACCTACCCCCGAAGAATTAGCCAGAGCTGGATTTATCTACTTGGGCGAAGGAGATAAAGTCAAGTGCTTCAGTTGCGGTGTCTCACTTCACCAGTGGGAGAAGAAAGATTGCGCTTACCTGGAACATGCTCAATGGTCTCCAGAGTGTCACTACCTGCCTTTAGTGGGACCTCGTCATTGAAGTGACCCTACCATGTTGTGTAAAAAGCTAGCTACGGAGTTAGGAGTCCAACGTTGGACAATCCCTAGACAAGTATTTAAACCTGATGTAAAAAATAATCTTCAAAGATTACCAAACGAATTGCAAGAGAAGATCTACAAGGACATATGGCAGGGACTTGCCAGAGTCAAATCTCAATTAGTGACTGTATAACATTTGTGTCGAGAAATTCATAAGAGGAAATTGACCAAAGTCAACAAACAAGTCCGATTTATCTGGATCAAGTGTGCGTTCGTTCTACTATTTCGCTTTAGACCATTTACATTTGAAGATTTTATTGACATTCTTGACCGTTTCCTGGAATGGCAGTGGTCAGAAATTACCCACTACGTTCATTACTTTCGCTCTAGGAGAAGTGTTTGACTGACATGGTTATGGATACTTTATAAGAGAACATTCGTGCTTTGCCTGTGGAATTGAGAGAACGCATTTACCGTGAGTTCGTCAAAATACAAGTGAAACGAAAAGAATCATTGCATCCGTTACGTCACCGATGTTGGAACCACTGGTACTTAAATGCTATAAGAGGATT
>JAECUM010090691.1:0-24903 GCA_016617855.1 Megalonaias nervosa
CGAAATGAAGCTGTGAAAGACGAATATTCGTTCCCTGTGCGTTTGCCAGAATACTGTGATTTTGAAAGTCGATTGCAAACCTTCCAAGGAAAATGGCCAAAATATCTAGGAGGACCTACCCCCGAAGAATTAGCCAGAGCTGGATTTATCTACTTGGGCGAAGGAGATAAAGTCAAGTGCTTCAGCTGCGGTGTCTCACTTCACCAGTGGGAGAAGAAAGATTGCGCTTACCTGGAACATGCTCAATGGTCTCCAGAGTGTCACTACCTGCCTTTAGTGGGACCTCATCATTGAAGTGACCCTACCATGTTGTGTAAAAAGCTAGCTACGGAGTTAGGAGTCCAACGTTGGACAATCCCTAGACAAGTATTTAAACCCGATGTAAAAAATAATCTTCAAAGATTACCAAACGAATTGCAAGAGAAGATCTACAAGGACATATGGCAGGGACTTGCCAGAGCCAAATCTCAATTAGTGACTGTAGAACATTTGTGTCGAGAAATTCATAAGAGGAAATTGACCAAAGTCAACAAACAAGTCCGATTTATCTGGATCAAGTGTGCGTTCGTTCTACTATTTCGCTTTAGACCATTTACATTTGAAGATTTTATTGACATTCTTGACCGTTTCCTGGAATGGCAGTGGTCAGAAATTACCCACTACGTTCATTACTTTCGCTCTAGGAGAAGTGTTTGACTGACATGGTTATGGATACTTTACAAGAGAACATTCGTGCTTTGCCTGTGGAATTGAGAGAACGCATTTACTGTGAGTTCGTCAAAATACAAGTGAAACGAAAAGAATCATTGCATCCGTTACGTCACCGATGTTGGAACCACTGGTACCTAAATGCTATAAGAGGATTGATTCTGATGAAAGTGTTCCAGTGGTCAGACATTGATCAACTACTCGTGAGCAAGAAGAATTGTGTTGCTGATAGTGATTATTTTTACTACCAGGTACACTTATTGCATCGAATTCCAGAAGAAGAGTTAGAGGGTTACCAAAATCTTGTACACAATGTAAACTTAGTTGAAGAGGAAACTTCTGAACGACGTGTGATGTGCAAGTTAGTGACTAAATATTTTGAATACGCCGACGGAATACGACCACTTCTGTGCAAAAAGTACACTTATAGCAGCCGAAAAAAGAGGGTATAAAAACGTTCTACCATGCCACGACCTTTATCATTCGTGATACAACAGATTCCGTGGAAGGAAATCAATGACAGTATTCAAACGGTAGAGGATTACCAACACCTATTACGAGAACTGTCTCCATTGAATTGGGGTCGACGTGTAGTGTGTGTCTTAGTGACTTGCTTTC
Source organism: Megalonaias nervosa (assembly GCA_016617855.1). Lineage (NCBI taxonomy): Eukaryota > Metazoa > Mollusca > Bivalvia > Unionida > Unionidae > Megalonaias > Megalonaias nervosa. Next base: position 1,327 of record JAECUM010090691.1, read on the forward strand.
TGGGATTTCGTTTACCAGCTGATTCTTTGTGGACTCTTTACGAACAGTACCTATTACTCCAAAACAAAACATGAAAGTGATCCCTTTAAATGTCCACGAGAGACTCATTCTGCTCAAAGCTTTGCGCTTTCATTTGGATACTTCTCAACCTCTACGGGAAAACAAGATTCGTCAACTTTTAGGTACTGAAGATGTGTACGACGACGTGTGTGTAGCTTGTGACTTACACCCTCACTGGACAGATGTACGTGACTGGAAAAGTTGGGGGTTTGAGGCTTGGGCTAAAGAAGTGGCACACTATGCCCAAGATTTGTCATCCTAAAACATTAAAACGTACCGTGAAAAAAGTCACTTTTAAACCTGTGTTAGTGTCAATACCAGAAGAACAGTCTGTCACCGAGGAAAACCACTCTCTTCAAGACAGGACTGTCATTGACATTCCTGAAAGACCATTTCGGAGGACCCTTGTGTGACTGAACCAAGGAATGTACAGACTCTCAGAACATTACACACTACTCCTACGATTTCACCTCTTGATCACAAAAAATGTTGTACAGAGACTTGTTTATATTCCACTATGGTCGTTTTGTTGTGTTTTTTATTCCTGTACTTAACCATATGGCTTTTATGTATTTTTGTCTTTCGTGTTGTTCACTAATAAAGATGACAATAAACGTGTCCTGAAAAAGTATAAAAACTCTTGTCTTGTTTGTCTTCGTGTCACAAGTGACATTTTATTACACTACTACTACTATGGCTACCTCTACTGTCTCTGCTCCCTCTTCCTCCACTGTCAAAGTCATTGACGAACACGTAGATCGGACTAGTTGGGAGGCCTTGTATCTTCGCCATCCCTTTAACATGCTTATTGCTGGACCAAGCGGTTCAGGCAAAACCGAATTTGTCAAACGTTTGATCGAACATAAACATCATTTGATCGATCGTCCTCCTCAACGAATCGTGTATCGTCCTCCTCAACGAATCGTGTGGTGCTATAAAGAGTGGCAATCGGCGTACAGCCTTCTGCGAGAAAGTCAAGGCGATTCCATCGTCTTTGTGGAAGGCATTCCTGTCGAAGACGACGGAATCGTGTCTGACCCTAGTCAAACTCATTTGGTTATTTTTGACGACATGTTAGGAGAAGACGAAGAAGAAATTAAACTCTGGTTTACGCGCAAAGGGCATCATCGTAATGCCAGTGTCATTTACATTACCCAAAATTTGTTTCAACAAAGTAAAGCCCATCGTACCATCAGTCTCAATGCTCATTACTTGGTGTTGTTTAAAAGCCCTAGAGATAAATCGCAAGTACAAGTCTTAGCCAAACAGTTAGGAACGCCTTGGCTGATTCATGCGTACGACGATGCCACTCAAACCCCACACGCTTATTTACTCGTGGATTTAAAACCCACTACTCCCGATTATTTGCGATTTCGTACCCATCTGTTTCACCCCTGGTGCCAAGACGGAGGACCTATCGTGTACACGTCTCCGTCGTCGACTTAATCACCCCAAAAAATCTATAAAAACCTCGGTCACTTGGACTCTGTCTCACACATTGTCAACATGACGTCCCTTCAGTCTCATCTTCCCATTAAATTGATTCGTGCCTTGTACGGCATCAGTCGCGAAAAAATCCACAAATACGTGCTCGTGTCTTAGAAGCTAGTCTCAAGGAAGTCTTACGATGGTTTACGGTGACAGCACGTCAATTACTGCAAGGCATCATTCAGATTCCACATCAAACCAAACGTTTTTTTGAGAGAAACAAAGTGGCCTTGACGCAACTAGCCGATCCTCGCATCGACACTCAAACCAAAAAGCAAATCATTTTGAAACCTGGAGGAAGTGGATCTTTAGGAGGTGTCATCATTCGTTCCCTCTTAAAATGGGATCCTAATGCTCCCAAAGTTGTCCCCAAGAAAAAAGCCACACCCAAACGTACCCAGAAGAAAAAGAAAAAGAGCAAGGGTGTCAAGACCAGGTCACAACCTCAGAAAAAGAAAAAGAAAAGCCCACAGAAAACAGCTTTTACTCGCAAGAGAGTGTCTCCAACAACTTCTCCTCCAGCAGTGACACCCTCTTCCTCTTTAGCGGCAGTAGCCGCGGCTCACAAAGTACCTGCCCCCAAAGTCAAAGTCCAAGAGAGAACGGGTGTGTTACAGAGTTTACTGGATTTGTCCAAGCAAGAACTGTCTCGATTTAGTCCGTTGCGAACTCCTCCACGGCGTGTGTTACCTGTCATCAAGTTGATACGACGTAAAGACAATCAGTGGCGACGCATTCCAGTATAAAATGACCTGAGGCAAGCCATACGGATCAGTATTTTTTTGTGCTACTGCACGTCCAAAGATGTTCCCTCCAAGAAGTGTACACCGTTACCATCGTCGTTCTTCTTCTTCGGTCCAAAAAGGAAAAGGAAAACGAAAAAGACAGTCACGTCATCCTAAGAAGCGCTTAGTCAAACATCGACGTCACCCCCAGAAAAGGCACACTCGTCCAAAGAAAAAGAGGAGTCACCAAAGAGGAGGATTCTTTGGTGATTTTGGAAAACACATCGTCACCTTTATGACAAAGCGATAGTCCCCCAAAAGGATAAAAGACCGTGCGACAAGTCATTGACGTTAGTGAATTTTTTTGGTTGTATGCCACGGAACCAACAAACCCACTGAGAAAGATGTCACCCCCAAAAAGACATTCCTCTTCTACCTCCAAAGGAAAGAAAAGGAAAGGACTGCCACCTCGTTTAGCCAAACATTGGGACATGTTGTCCGTCCTGTCCAAAGCTCCTTCACCCATGCGAAAAAAACTCATTCAAACAGCCTCCAAAGATGTTATTGATACCGTGTGCGAATGTTGTCTGAATGTCTTGAAAGGCACAATACCTTTGTCTAAACACCAGAAAGAATGCTTAGGCAAACATCGACACGTTCTTCGTCAAATGATCCAAAAGAAAATACCTATTCGTCAAAAGAAAAAGATGTTGGTGCAACGCGGAGGAATTTTACCCTTTTTACCCATGTTACTGAAAGGAGTCATGGGTACAATAGGAGGACCCTTACTGAAAGGAGTCATGGGAACAATAGGAGGACCCTTGCTGCAAGGAGTATTGGGAAACATGGGAGGATGAAGATCAAAAGGACCAAGAAGATAAAAGGGACCTCTGAAATCAAAAGATCTCAGACGTGATCCTTGAAATCTGATGGAAGGACGAAAACTAGCTTTAGTCCCTTACAAACGATGGATGGAATACCATCGTTGGCAAGAACAACGAACCCCACATTTACCTCCCAATCCTCATTTGACCGAGATGTCCCAGATACAACACGAACTGCAAACGTTGATGGATCGCAGCGATTTGTCAGAAACGGAAAAATCGCAACGGTACGGTCAATTATTGCAACGACTGCAACTCTTTCACCAGAAAGCTTTAGATGAAACAGCTCCACCCACTCTGAAAGATTTTAAGGCCTTGATGAAAAGTCCATCACCACCACCACCACTACCACCACCACCAGCGGTCAAGACAGACACAACCCCACGAAGGCCTGAGGAAGAAGAGGCACGAGAAGTTTTTCAAACACCGTCAGCAGCTCCCATTCCTAGTAAGATTGCAGCGTCCTTGTTGACCCCTTCCCCTACACCGCAACGAGAAGAACTTAAAGCTTGGGTTAAAAAGATGATGTCTACTCCACCTTCGACAGAGGTGAAAAAGAAAGAAGGGAAACCAGAAGTGAAAAAAGAAAAGAAGACCAAAGCCATTCCATTACCACCACCACCACCACCACTACCTTCCACTTCTACGCCCGTGGCACATCGGACACGTAAGACCGTTTCCAAACCACCCCCTCCTTCCATTCCGACTAGCATTCGTGAAAATTGGATCACTTATTAAAACATGGAGAAGGTGTTAACCAGCATTTACTACGATCCAGCTCATCCTGCAGGTTACGGAGGAGTTCAGAAATTGTATCGTGCTGCCAAAACTCGACTGAAAAGTATCCGTTTACCTCAGGTGCAACGCTGGTTACAAGAACAAGCCACGTACACCTTACACAAACCCATTCGACGAAAATTTTCCAGAAGTCGCACCCAAGTGGAGGGTATCGATCACCAATGGCAAGCCGATTTAGCCGATGTCTCTCATTTAGCCACCTACAATCGTGGCTACAAATATTTGTTTTGTGTCATCGACGTCTTTTCCAAATTTGCTTGGGTCGTACCATTGACTTCCAAATCGAGCAGTGAGTTAGTGCGAGCCCTCAAACTGGTGTTGAAACAAAGTGGTCGTCACCCTCTTCGATGGCAAACGGACAAAGGCACCGAATTTCTAAACCAAGCTTTCCAAAAAGAATTGAAGAAACGTGACATTCATTTTTTCACCACCGAGAATCCCGAAACCAAAGCCAGCATCGTGGAACGTTTTCAACGTACCTTGAAAGAACGCATGTGGAAATATTTTACGCATCAACACACTCTCAAGTACATTGACGTCTTGCCACACCTCGTTCAATCGTACAACCAATCTTACCATCGGAGCATTGGACGTGCCCCCCAAGAAGTGACTCCCGACAACGAAGTGACCGTCTTCGAGCGCCTGTTTGGACCGTCCACGACAGTGCCTGTCCCCAAGAAAGGTGGAGTGTTGGCCACGGGAGATTGGGTACGCATTGGCAAAACCAAACGCACTTTCGACAAAGGTTACTTACCCAATTGGACCACCGAATTGTTTCGTGTCACTGAACGTGTGCGTGGTCGTTATCCTCCCGTCTATAAATTAGAGGACATGAACGGGGAAGTGTTAAAAGGAACGTTTTACTTACCCGAGTTACAACGTGTGACCAAAAAAGAAGACGACGTGTACGAGATCGAAAGCATTCTCGATCGAAGAACTCGTAAAGTAGGAAAGAAACGTGTCAAAGAAGTCAAAGTACGTTGGAAAGGATATCCTCCCAGTTTTGACTCTTGGATCGACGCTTCGCAACTCATCGACTATAAAAAGAAGTGACCATCATGCCCTTCAACACAGTCTCAGCTACTGCAGTGACCACTCCTTCCCCCAGTTCTTCTCTGCAAGATCTACAAAAACAACCCTTGTGGGTGTGGTGTGGAGAACGTGTGCCTAAAACTCAAATCGTCTTTTTCTGCCAAATCTTTGTGGTGTATTGTGTCATCGGTGCTGCCATTGCCAATTTGAGTTTGCAACAAGGAGATAAACAATTGTGGACCATTTTACTCAGCAGTTGCATTGGTTACCTTCTTCCCAATCCGTCTCTGAAATATTCCTCTAACGGAAACAACAACAACGGGAGCCTTGTGTCCAACGTCAGTTCCAACAGTCACCCTAACCATCCTCTTTTAGACACTCCTCTCACTTCCAGTGACTCCTCGGATACTAGAACTGTGGAATTATGAACAACCAATTTTACTTAACGTTACCCAGTGACAGTTCCATGGAGGTGTTTCCCAATAACACTTTGTGCTGTTTCTCGGCCAAATTACCTCAGGCCATCCGATTGGATCACGAAGCCCGTTGGGAAGTGGCTTTGGTAGAAATTATTCACCCTACACAAATCAAAAACATCGTCGAAAATCAAAACACTTTGACGATAGAAGTTTGTGACGATCAAGTGCAACAATTCATGGATGAACGCGCTAGTGGTGGTGGTGTAGCTGACTTTATCAAAACACCAAACCCCATAACTAAACGAACCACTTATCTGTTGAAAGTTCCTGCAGGTTATTATTTTAGTGGTCAACATTTGGTGAACACCATAGCTGAGAGGTTCAATTTCATGTTTAGTAAAGCTTTGGAGAAAGCCAAAAAAAGTGTCACCATCGAGTACCACAAAATATCTCGTCGCCTACTGATGAAATTTTCTGAGGACAAAGTATTGGCCATTACATTTTGTCCTGAATTGTATGACATTTTGGGTGGAGACCCTAAGTTAATCAAGATTGCAAAAGAAATACCAGCCGTGACCAGTAACGTGGATTTTGCGAAATATTTTCGATTCCCTGTAGAAATGAACCTAGGACTGAATTTGATTTTTGTGTACTCCGATGTGGTGGAGTACAACGTAGTGGGACACACCTCCGTACCGTTACTGCGTGTCATTCCTTTCAAAGTGGATTCTGCCACGAAGGCTGACGAGGAAGGTGGAAACACCTATCACGTTCACCGCGAATTTGTAAATCCTCACTATTTGTCCGTCAGTAAGCCGTATTTCGACACTGTCAACATTACTATAAAAGGAGATCTGGGACAAAATATTCCATTCACCAAAGGGAAAGTCACAGTGAAACTCCATTTTCGAAAACGATTACTCTAACTTTTGTCAGTCATGTATCCTGTGTACCAAGGAGTTGCTCGACAGCGAGGACATGGTTTAGGTGATATGCTCAAATCGGCCTTTCGTACAGTGGTTCCCATTTTGAAACCGATGGTGACACGAGGATTGCACGCCTTAAAAGATGCCGCGTTGACACAAGGTAAAGAATTTCTCCAAAATGTCGTTATTGACAAACAAAGCCCCAAAGAAGCTTTCTTGAGAGCAGGCAAAAATGTTTTGCTTCAAACGGGCAAAGACCTTTTGGGTCGGCGAGAAACTCCTATAAATGCCCTGGGCAATGCTGAGTTAGGCATTCCTGCTTCCCTGAGGCCACAGCAAGGACAAGGCAGAAAAAGACGACGAAAACACCCTTTCAGAGGACTTCACGCCCCTAGAGCTAGAAAGACAAAGAAAAGAAAAACCGTCCGAGAGTTAGACGTTTTTGATTATTAAAAAAAGGAAAATGATGCACCGAGAGTCTTGTGCTTGTTCCAAGTCGGAACTGGATCTGTTTGCCATGCCACCCACCATGATGACGATGCAAGAATCCCAATGGGTCGAATTTCATCCCGTCTCCTCTTTGGTGGATTCCGCTCCCATCGAGTTTGAAATCAAAGGACAGCCCGAAGATTACATCGATCTGAATAATAGTTACTTGTATCTAAAGCTGAAAGTGATCAAAACCGACAACACCAATCCGGGAGCCGATGCCGCAGTAGCTCCCGTCAACAATTTCATGCATTCCTTGTTCAGCGAAGTGGATTTGTACTTGAATAACAAACTGATCAGCAGTAGCACGGATACTTACCCTTACCGAGCGTACCTAGAAAATCTCTTGACGTACGGAAAAGAGGTCAAGAACACTCATCTGGATGCTTGCGTGGTATGGAAACCTGACACTGCAGGTGAGAACACGTTTAACGACAGAGCCCTGACAGCCGATGACGATCCTCACAATGTGGGTTTTAACGATCGTCGAAGGAAAATCCTGCAAGGTCGTAGTTTAGAACTGATGGATCGTTTGCATTTGGACATGTGGTTGCAAGAGAAGTATTTGCTGAACGGAGTGGATATTCGCCTGAGACTCAATCGCAGCAGTGTCGCTTTCCATTTGATGGCTCAAGCCAACGAGTACAAAACCATCATCCAAGAAGCCAGACTTTACGTGCGACGTGTAGAAGTGTTACCTAAAGCGGGAAACGACATCAGTCAAACATTGAGCAGATCGACCGCCAAATATCCGATACGACGTGTCGAAGTGAAAACATTCACCATTGCTACTGGACTCCGATCCAAGATCGAAGATCATCTGTTCCAAGGACAGTTACCCAAACGTTTAATCGTTGGTATCGTCAGTAATGCAGCCTTCAACGGAGCCCACGATCAAAATCCTTTCCAGTTTAAGCACTACAGAGTGTCCAAAATTGAAGTCAGTCGCGATGGCAAGACTTTGTGTACCAGACCCTTCGAACCTAACTTTGCCCAGAAGAATTACTTGAGATCGTACTTGTCCCTGTACGAAGCTACGGGGCAACTAGGAACCAACACCAGTCACGGTATTTCGTACGAAGATTATGTCGGAGGTTACACTTTGTGGGCCTTTGATTTCACTCCAGACCAAGGCAGCGACGAGGGACATTTCCACCCTATAAAATCCGGTCAACTGCGTGTGGAACTTCAGTTTGCAGAAGCTCTCACTGAGACGGTCAACGTCATCCTGTATGCTGAATTCGATAATACCATAGAAATCAACAGTTTGAGAGAAGTCATTCTAGACTATTAGACACAATGGAAGACTCCTATCCCTCTTTAAACAGTGGAGAATCTTTGGACATGGAATGGGAGGATAGCGTGAAAACAGAACCCCAAGACGAAGTCAAAGAGGACGAGGTAGTCGTCAAGTCCAGATGGCCAGAACAAGAACAACATTTAGTGTCCTGTTTTGCTAAACACCTAGCGAATACCATTACGGAATTGTCCAAGAAATATTGTTACGGATGTCAAAACGATCATCCCAGTCAAATTCAACACGATAAATGTATGATGATGAGTCAAGAAGAAAAATTGGACGAGTATCTGGACGACGCTTGGAGTCTCATCTCAGAAGAAACCGTGTTGCATGAGTGGTATAAAGGCTTGCGTGATCATTCCTGTCCTCCACTGACTACTCTAGAGATCTATCGCATCGAAGCTCTCTTAGCCCAGAGTGCGGAGACAAGGCAAAGAAACGGATACTTGACAGATCGTTTCAAACAAAAAGTCAGAATTGAATTGATGACTTATCATTACCTGTGAAAAAAACAAAAACAACACAACAGAACATGGATACCTGGGAACTTTATTACCTTTTGAACAATAGTTCGTATACTGCTTCTTGGAATCCTGTCGTGTGCGCTAAAGATGAACTACCTCATCGCAAACCTCAAGACCATCAAGCTTATGTCATCAACACGGACGAAAGTCATCTTCCAGGCACTCACTGGGTTGCCGTCTACTTCCCTCAAGAGAATTGTGTGGAATATTTTGATTCGTATGGATTACCCCTTTTGGAAGACGATATCATTGACTTTATGAGAAGAAATGCCCAGACGACACGATACAATAATGTGAAATTACAAGGCACAGATTCCATGGTGTGTGGACAATATTGTGTATATTTTCTTCATCAACGCAGTCTTGGATATCCTTTAGAACATTTAGTGACTTATTTTGATCGTCACTCTTCTAGAAACGATGAGAAAATAGATCGATGGTTTTGTGACCATTATAGTTATCTTTTGTCTTTAGCTAGGAAACGTAGTGTACATCAATGGCCTCATGACTTCCATCAATGGAAATCTCACATGATTTCACAACGTTGTCAACCTTGTCAAAAATAATTTGTTTGATGTTACTTGTTACTTGTGACTTATGACTTGTTACTTGTTACTTGAATAAAAAATGTTGTGTTTTGAAAAAAATGTGTCTGTCGTTTGTTTTCAAAAAAAACACTGTGAATATATGCTCTTTGACTTCTTTCTATCCCTCATCATGACATTCGCTATCATAGCATTCCGACACTAAAACCAAGTAGGGATGTTTTCTATCGCGTCCGCGTTTGAACCATATAAAGCGGGTGGGTCTCCAGTCTGACCATTCACTGTTGACTCGTCAACTTATGAAGATGCCTTCCAGACTAGCCCAGCTGAACGAAGCTTATGTCAATTTGCATCGTGTCAGGCTAAACCTGATACCGAAGCCTGAAGAAATAGAGAATGTTAGAATGCTCTCCACAGTCCAAGGTCTGATAGAAGAGATGTTTAGAGAGGAAATTAAAAAAGAACAAGAAGAATGGACTGAGAAATACAGACTTCAGAAGAAGCAGAGAGAAGAACAACAACAGCAGCAGCAGCAGCAGCAGCAGCAAGAACCAGACAGAGGTTTTGTGGACTGTCGAGTAGACACCAAAGAATTCTCTTTCTCTTTTCGCAGAAGCAGACCGTATCCAATAGGAAAGCCTACTGCCAGACGGGGACGCAATCTTAGACAGTAAAAAAGATTGCCATTACTTCCGTGAACACAAAAAAAACAGCCCTTTTCAGGGCTACCCAATACTCTCGAAAAGACATACTCATTCAATTTGCCAAAATTTGTCATTAGAAAATAGAAGTGTGTCTATAAGCACTTCGTTTCTTTTGTCAGTGAAACAAAATATTTGTGTGTTTGTATGTTTACAAAAAAATAGAAGTGTGCCTATAAGCACTTCGTTTCTCTGTCTTGTCCAATCGTGTCTGCCTGTGTTTGTAAGTAAAAAGTAAAAAAGTCAACGTGAGTGCTTCTTTTAAGTCCGCGTGTTACATGTGATGGTAAATTTGAGTGCTAGGGAATGTTTACTTTCACGTCCGTGCTACAAGTATATAAATCGGTACGATCGTCAGTCTGGTTACCCACGTTGACGTAGCAGCTGCAAACAACATGAGTAGACTCACAAAACTAATAGAACTTCAGATGCACCTGGAGCATGCCAGGCGTCTCCTGGATGAACTGACTATGGAGGCGCTTGCAGAAAGTGACAGACTTAAGGAAGAGGAGGAGAAGAAGAAGAAAGAAGAGGAGAAGGAAAAGAAGCGAGGGATACTACCTCACCTCATGCTGAGACCTCAGTGTGAGGTCAAACCTGAGGTGAGGACGCCTACACAACCACTACCAACACCGCAGCCACTACCAGTACCACAACGACCGAGAGCTGCTGTCCCTCAAATTGAAAATTGGGAGGAGGAATTGGAAAGGCAGAGGCAAGAGTGGGAGCCTCGACGTCAGCATCCCAGGGTGATAAATAGAAGAAGAAGGGGAACAAGTATTCACTATCCCTCAAACTGAGGAGTGGGATAGTGAAGCAAATCAACCTCCCTCTGCGCTCCCAACCACACGCATCAATTGGGAGCAGGATTGGAGCCGGCGATGCGTGTGTGGTGCCCGCCCTGGGAGATGTCACCATTAGCCAGGTGCATCTGAAGTTTAAAAAAACAGCCCTTCTCAGGGCTAACCAGATCTCTAGAAAAGAGAACTTATTCAATTTGCCAATTCGTGTGAATGTAGTGTAGTGTGACTATAAACACTCACTCTTTACTGATGTGTGTGTGTGTGTGTGTGTGTGTGTGTGTGTGTGTGTGTGTGTGTGTGTTTGCATGCGCGTTCGTTGGTGTGAATAGTATATGGGGGTGTGTTTTTCTTCTCTTCCTTCGTTGGTGTGATAGTATAGTGTGTGTTTTATGCTTGCTCGTTCGTTGGTGAGGATAGTATAGTGTGTGTTTTATGCTTGCTCGTTCGTTGGTGAGGATAGTATAGTGTGTGTTTTATGCTTGCTCGTTCGTTGGTGAGGATAGTATAGTGTGTGTTTTATGCTTGCTCGTTCGTTGGTGAGGATAGTATAGTGTGTGTTTTATGCTTGCTCGTTCGTTGGTGTGGATAGTATATAATATGTTTTTTTCTCATCCCGATTGTGTGGATGGTATGTTTGTGTGTTTTATGCTTGCTCGTTCGTTGGTGAGGATAGTATAGTGTGTGTTTTATGCTTGCTCGTTCGTTGGTGAGGATAGTATATTGTGTGTGTGTTTTATGCTTGCTCGTTCGTTGGTGTGGATAGTATATAATATATTTTTTTCTCATCCCGATTGTGTGGATGGTATGTTTGTGTGTTTTATGCTTGCTCGTTCGTTGGTGAGGATAGTATAGTGTGTGTTTTATGCTTGCTCGTTCGTTGGTGAGAATAGTATAGTGTGTGTTTTATGCTTGCTCGTTCGTTGGTGAGAATAGTATAGTGTGTGTTTTATGCTTGCTCGTTCGTTGGTGTGGATAGTATATAATATGTTTTTTCTCATCCCGATTGTGTGGATGGTATGTTTGTGTGTTTTATGCTTGCTCGTTCGTTGGTGAGGATAGTATATTGTGTGTTTTATGCTTGCTCGTTCGTTGGTGTGGATAGTATATAATATGCTTTTTTCTCATCCCGATTGTGTGGATGGTATGTTTGTGTGTTTTATGCTTGCTCGTTCGTTGGTGAGGATAGTATATTGTGTGTTTTATGCTTGCTCGTTCGTTGGTGTGGATAGTATATAATATGTTTTTTTTCTCATCCCGATTGTGTGGATGGTATGTTTGTGTGTTTTATGCTTGCTCGTTCGTTGGTGAGGATAGTATATTGTGTGTGTGTTTTATACTTGCTCGTTCGTTGGTGAGGATAGTATATAGTGTGTGTTTTATGCTTGCTCGTTCGTTGGTGAGGATAGTATAGTGTGTGTTTTATGCTTGCTCGTTCGTTGGTGAGGATAGTATAGTGTGTGTTTTATGCTTGCTCGTTCGTTGGTGAGGATAGTATATCATATGTGAAGTGAGTGTAAGGCATGTTTTCCTATACGTCCGTGCTTGAAGTATATAAAAGCATAGCGTTCGTCATTCGCACCATTCTACACAGAATAAAAAGGAACAGAAAAATGGATTTAATCAACAAGTTAAGAGATAGCTGGTGCTGGATGGTAGATGCAGTCTATGTAGTGGAAAAACTTCAAAAGGAGTGGAGGTTTGAAGTCAGCCTAGACTTTATGGCGAGACTCAAAGCAGCAAGTTATCATTTGCAAATGATAATAATGGAAGAAGCGGATAAGTTGAGAGGTTTCAACTATCCAAAATATGTGAGAGTAGGAACCTTGAAGGAGATTTTGGATATTGTAGTTGAATTGGAATCTTTTTTGGAAGGTATCTTCTCTTTAACAGAATGGCCTTTTGTCAAAAAAGGCTTAGACAATATCAAGAAAGCGGAAGACCTAATGAGAAAAGTACTGGAAGAAGAAGTAAAGAAGATCAAGGAAACGTGGAAGAAAGAAAGAAAGGACAAAGAAAACCAAAAAAAAGAAAGAAGAGTTTGAGAAACTAAATCAGAACTGGATGAAAATCCAACAAAAATTCAGAGCTCTCGGACATCCTGACTGGATGCCCGAAGAAGAAAAGAAGAAAGGAATTATTCAAAAAGTCAGGACATGGTGGAAGAACTGGAGAAGATAAAAGAAGAAGAACCCAAAGGCCCTTTTCAGGGCCACTTCCAATACCTCGAAAAGATCTTAATTTTCATTTGGTCTCCCCTAAACGAATATATATATATATATATAAAACCCTTCCTCTACTAAAAAAAAGAAACATGCCACCTGTCGCTTATCGCTCTACAAACCCCCAGTCTCCTAGTCACCGCTCTACAAAAATTTCCATTGACGCTATACAGGCCCAGGGTGTTCTAGGCCCTCTACTCCATTTTCCATTGACGCTATACAGGCCCAGGGTGTTCTAGTCCCTCTACCTCATTTTTCCATTGACGCTATACAGGCCCAGGGTGTTGACCTACTTTCTTGACGCTATACTGGCCCAGGGGGGGTCTGTAATGCTAATTCCCATTGACGCTACGGTACCCCACTATACTACTGAGGTCACATCTGTTGATCAACAAATCAGTTGCAAACACGAGGCTCCATTACCTTGTTAATTTTCATGACTTACTGAAGTCAATGTAATACATCTCTTAGAAGTAATTTTAAATTAATCACAATTCAATTTTCACGAAAAGTGTGTTAGTATGTGTTTTTGCAAAGCGTAAAATCGCCGTTGCTTATAGGAGCACTTCCGTTGTCAAATCTTCATTTTTGGAGGTGCATAGTTTTGCACTCTGTAAAGCTCTTCATTTTCGGAGGGAAGTAAATCTTGCGTGTAGATCACAATCCCATAATGCCTAAATAGATGTGATCGGTTTTCAGCAAAAACCGAAGCTTGTGAAAGTTGGCATTGTCTGTACGATACGTTTCTGACAGTTCGAATGATGAGAAGACGGGTGTCAGAAGAGGAGCGTAAGTATCTACAGGGAGTATACACATGGGTGAGGTCAGAGAGGTATTTTTTTTTTAGAATGGAAGCAGTCAACGAAATGTTATATAGAGGATAATGTTTTGGGATCTGAAGTGAACGGGTACCCTGTGGAAGGTACAGAGCGGGGGTGGTGATGCCCGGTTCTTGGTACTGTAACGACGATTCGTGAAGATATATTTTTGAAGTTTCTGTATTAGATATTGAGTCGAATCAGTTAAACCGGACAACTTAAAATAACACGGTATGACATCGGTTTAAAGTATACAAACTCTTGGTTGAATGATTCCGTAATCAGTTACCGTTAATCAGAAACTGGACGTTTCATCGACTTAAAATTTTCGCGTTTTGCTCCACACAGGATTCCCTTTGTACAATTATGACGCTAAGAACGTGGATAACCTATTTCATTTTTACTGGTTAAGCTAAATTTGCGCAGATAGTTTCCCGTGAACATTTATTACAGCCACATTCGACGAGTAATATTCGTCTGCCAAAGTAAAATACTTTGAGCCTTATTTAACACTTGCTACGAATATTTCTTGCAAAATTATATAATAAAAATAGTCTCTTGAACCAATTGAATTCTTTATTAAAGCCTAAAAGAAGGCTTCTGACAAAATGTTACCTTTAAAGAAAAACAACTGGTTTTAATAATCCTTGCTTGTGTGATAGTATCTCACAAACGTAGTAGAGTGTCGGACTCGTGGTGGTGGTGGTGGGGGGCCGGGTTTGTTATCTCTCCAGGTCATCCCGGACCAGTTGATTTGGGGAGGCACTTAGCTCCCATTTCCTCAGCATGATATTGTCTAGCGCACTGCTGAAAGTGCCATTAGAAACTAAGCAAGAAAGCAACCAATTAATTTTTTTTATGGTTTTCGATTGCCTAATATTTATCAAATGCTGTTGAACATTGCCGCTGCTGTTTTTAACCATTTTTGTACTTATTCAGTAGTTTTTATTTTCGGGCATCAATGGCAGTGAAATAGACTAATGTTTAGGGCTCATTTAACTAATACTTTTGAACGAGACTAAGGATGAATTAAGCACTTACAAAAGGATGACATGGATCAGTAGTATTTTGATATCTTTCGGAAGACAATGTATAGACCAATGATATCCAACTGGTCAACATTTAATCAGGTCAAAATTTTTAACCAGGTAGATCGTTGGACTCCTAAACATAAATTTAAGTTGAGACTAAATTCCGTTGGTCAAATTCAAGCTGGCTTTTTTTTTTTTTTAATAAACAATTCTTAAGAAATAAAATGCATGACTAAAAAGACTCTAGCTAAAAGATCTTTATGTTTTGGAATGACGTACCTTTTCAACCTTATCTTCTGAACGGACATTGTATTACATCTAACTGCCTGTTTACCTACACTTGTATAAATTTGAAGACTTCGAATCAAAGTCTTCTCGCTGAAACTGCATGATGGGAACGCATAGTACTGAATGAAGGAAAATGTCATGAAAATGATATTTGAACTGAGTGTCATAGTTTCATTTAATATTTGCATTCTTTTATTTTTTTTAAATGAAAGAGAACACCTTTTAAGCCGTTATACTGTTGTAGAACCAGTATTGTAAAAATATGGCGACGGAAGCGTGAAACTCCGACGAAGGCTGTAACAAATTTCTACCTGACACTAGTGCTGGAGAATAAACAGATCCATCTCTCATCCAAATAAAACTATCTACAAATCAGTGGCGTAGCTTTGGTTAGGGCAGGGGGTGGGGGTGTAATGGAGCAAATTTTTCTGTCGATCTCTGTAGAACACATTTAGTTGGACACGTGTACGATTAATTAGATTTATGGAGTTCTGCGCGCGTTTAAATTGCCATAATGCACGGATTGGTACAGTCTCTGTCACGAGTTTAGCGATTTTTGATTAAGGCTACGTTTGTTTAAACTGACCAGGAAAGGGGTCAATTTCTGATCGGTATGGAAAACTGTTATTTCAGAAAGTTACCAGGGATCAGTGGGTAATCAAGGTTTGTCAGACGAACTGCATTGTTTCAGGAAGTTCAGGCGGGAACTATATTTCATCCAGATTGCTCACGCTGTGAAGGTGGCGTGGTTTCACATGAAAACTCTTCAGTTTAAATGTGCAAATAGCAAATCTGAAAATCAGTCTAGGCTTTTTTCTGCAAGAGAACAAATGTAAATAGACTCCGAGTGGGTTAAGAAGTAAACTCACTCGTAGAAATCATCCAGGGGAAGCAATTGTCTGGAAAAATTGACAGACACGTTCTGGAAGTGAGAGCTTGGGAAAACAAGGTATTTGCAACAATCTTATGTAATTCATTGATACTACTATGATGATTTGTTTGATTTATTTCCTTGTATTTGCATGGATTTATTTGTTTAAGTTCGTAGATTTAATTTCTTGATATGGTATACCTGTATTGAGTTCGTTTATCTGAGTCCGTACAATGATATTTTTCTTTATATAAACATTGACGACTTGTTTGAACGTATAGTCTCGTTTATTATAGGAAATTATGTCTCTAGAATTTCATGCCTTATTTTAGTTGAGATGCGAGAATCTGTGAGAATTCTCCGACCTGTATATGAGTTCACGTATGATAACCACTTGATTGTTGTTATAAATACAGTAATGGAAGAAATTTCATTAATTTGTGTGATTGAGACTAGTCTGGAACTAATGTCTCGGTGGGATGTTGAAATAGCCATTAGTTGACCATTAATTTTGTGAAAGCAAGGTTGTTACGGTCTGTCATGGCCAATTAGACTAGATAGCCGTAGAATCTGTTCGAATTAGGGTAGAATTTATCTGACATAACGAGGGGTGGGGTGTGTGAAGGTATTGATTTAGTCCCCCAGTATAATGTGACGGAAGATTTAGGTTGCTTATTTTTGTTATTTTGGAAGGGCGAGATAGATCTACGTTCTACGTTCTACGTATTACGTATTACGAACCCAAAGTGGACACAAAGTTGGAAGGGGCGAAAGAGGCGAGGCACCTGTGAATTTGGAAAAAGAAGTCAAAGTGAAGAAGACCCAGACTTACCGGCACAAAGGAAGTCAAAGGGGATAATCGCTGTGGAATTTGGACTGAATCAAGACCATCAGGTTATGAAACTGTACAAGGCAATGTTTTCGATATATTTCACTTGATCTACTGATGATTTAAATTCTATCGCTTAACAGATCGGCTATTGGTATCATCATTTCTTTGTAATTGAAAATTCGTTGAAGAAGTTAATTCAAAAAGAAAGAAGTGTATCTTTCAATCGTAATGTATTATTACTTTTGTTTATGAACTTTATTATTAGAAATTTTGATTAAATTTTGTCTTTATTTGTAACGGGGGCTCGTGTTATTCTGTTCTATATACATGCTCAGCTCTTTATCTATTCCACCTGTAAATTTCATAATTTCTATTGATATTTACTCGTTCCGGGCAAATTACATCGTCGGCGATCACCTCTAGATAACGATAACCAACACCCATAACACCCACCCCAACAAAGCTGGGAGGGGAGTTCTGACGGGGGGGGGGGGATGTGCCAGGGACGCCAAAATGAGGAAAATACAACTATTCTTTATCTCAGATGCACTCGACGGGGACGCCAAGTTTATGTTTAGTCCCCGGGCGCTAAGTAAGGGGGCGCCAAGTTTATGCTTTGTCCCCAGGCGCTAAGTACCCTCGCTACGCCACTGCTACAAATTAAATAAAGAAAATCAGAATACACCCAAAGATTTAAATTGCAGGTAACAAATATTTTAAAAAATGCATGATTAATCAAAATGATGAAAATAGCACAGGGTGCTATGATTGGGGGAGGGGGCGCCAAAAAGCGGTTCCCGAATTTTTGTTCTTGTTGATACTTTTGCTTGAGAACGAACGCATAAAGAAGAAGGGAGCGTCGTTTAACTTTCATTTTAACTTGTCTTTCTCTTGTACATTACAGCTACAGGTTTTTAAAGTTTATTATAAGCGTAGTCCCACCCCAGGGACGGGGCCAACATGGAAGGTTCGATTAGGGCGCGAAATACCCTTGCAAAGGTCCTGGTTGCTGCTCTGTCTCTGTGTGTGTGTGTGTGTGTGTGTGTGTGTGTGAGAGAGAGAGAGAGAGAGAGAGAGAGAGAGAGAGAGAGAGAGAGAGAGAGAGAGAGAGAGAGAGTTGATACCATGTATCAGTCAACAACTTCCTATTCATATAAACAGTGTACCTTTACCCACTCTGAATGGAACTGTTTTATCCTTTACTAGGGAAATTAATTTAAAAAAAACAGGCAATTCCAGCATTAATCTATATCTGTTTATATGAGGTATTATCCAAAGCAGATAGATCACAATGCTTTGGCAACAACCTTGAGGCACACTGCGCTTTGAACATTATCCGCCACCATGACAGCAGCTTTGAGACAATCGCAACAATACTGTATCCCTCAGACTGATTTTTCTGGCTCAAGTTTTCATAATGGTATCTTCAATTTTCATTGATGCATTGCGTTTTCCTGATATGGTTGTGTTTCTTTGGTTAAATGACATTCCATCATCGTCAAGAAACTTATTTTCGTTCAGTGTTTGCATGAGAATCACCCCATGTACGCACCCTCATCCATATCAGTACAGCAGCGTGTATTATTGCGCAGTGTTCAGGTTTCATTCATCAAATGAACGACGTTTAAAACGTTTTATTTTTTTTTAAAAAAAAGTTGATATAAATTTGTGTTTCACTTGTGTTATTCCTTCAACATAACAGAACGATTAATATGCTTGTTTAGGTTTTAGTATATAATAAAAAGGTTATTAGCCGAGCATTGAAAAATATTGGACAAGCTCGTGCATCTTGCGCCACGTGACCTTGGGTCTAATATTTTTCACTACTCTTGTAATATCCTTTATGTATCTTTCAGGGCCCCACTTGGCCATGTGGTCTTAAGCGTTTGCCTTGACCTATAACTGCAATGTTACGTCTGTTCGCGTGGGTTCAAGTGATAAGTTTCGGCCAATGTGGGTTGGTGTGAAAGCTTGCCAGTAGCTTTCCGTGGGTCGGTGGTTCTTACTGGATTTTTGCCTCCACGAAATATACTGGCCGCCATGTATAGCCTGTCACGTGCTAAAACAATGGCGTTAAACCCCAAAACAACAACATATTTATATTTCACTCAACTGTAGACACGTGTATGTAATATGAGATACTGTTGCGTTTTTCAAACATCTATGTTCACTTCAAGACCCTAACTTCTATTTGTTAGTTTTTATCTTAAACTTGAATTTTTTTGTCTTTGCTGTTATTTTTTAAAATTTGAATCCATACATTCTGACAAATACTCTCTCTTCCAAGTGATGATGCGTGTACCTATCTGTATTGGTTACATTAGGATTGTCAATGTCATTCCAACTTCTAATTTACTACTTTGTGTGTGTGTGTGTGTGTGTGATGGGATTTTTATCGTAGGTTTAGCAATTTTCAGTCATAATCGCTACGATCTCTGCAGTGTGGCAGTTTATAGTGATGTCTAGCACTGGGCATCATGCCGCAGATATGTAGCATGATCCCCCCCCCATTATCCTGATACCAGGCCGACCAGTCCTAACACTAACCTCTTAATGCTGAGATCCTAGCGAGGCAATTCTTCGTACCATTTTTATTAGTCTTTGGTATGACTCGGCCGGGGTTCGAACCCGCGATCTCCCGCATCCGAGGCGGACGCTCTAACCACTAGGCCACCGGAGTGGTCAGTTTTTTGTAATGTCACTTTTAATTAAATAAGCATTTGTGCTCTCTGTGTCGTCTGTCCTTGGCCAGACATGATTTTCGTAAAGAAATGCCCGTTTTGCTTTGTCTTATTTGGTTCTGTACATATATGATACACTGTGTATGTCGACTTGGAAGAACAAAGAAAACCATGATTGGAATGCGCGTGATCAGATCTTTGATCTTTAAGTGCACTCCATCAAGATACAAATTCCGTCACATAATATTAATGTTTCTTCTGAAATTAGTCAGATTTTTACCGGTTGAAACTTACTAAGTACGAAAAAAAAAATCCAGTATGTGTCATAAATTGTGTCCCGTTTATTCTTCCCGTCGCAATACATTGACCAATGTTATATTTTGTTAGTCCAAACACATGTAAGCACGTGACCTAATACTTATCAATAGTCAGCAGAAAGTAAAGGCTAAGTCAGTCTGGTGTGATATGTCAGTCTAGCAATGAGGTCAAGCATGAAACCAGTATTGCCCTGGAGGTAGCAACCTAGTTATTTCTCACCTCCCGAAACGAATTTCTGGGTTATCCCATTTTCACACTCAATCCGCTTCCTCAGTAACGAATTCCCTATTTTCGTGGTTATATGTATTTCATTCCATTTCTTTATCTTAAAATTTTCAAAATTTTCTTTACATCGGTAATGGTGCGTGCGAGGAGGATATAGGATAGATGAAAAGATGATGGATGAATCTATCCAATTTATGGTGATAATGAATTGTATGCTCTCTCTCACACACATACATACATACATACATACATACATACATATATACACACATACATACATACACACACACACGCATACATACACCTACATACAATCCTACATACATACATACATACATACATACATACATACACATACCTACCTACCTACATGCACACATACATACACGCATACATGCATGCATACATACACACACATACATGCATACATACATACATGCATACCTACCTACCTACATACATACATACACGCACACACATGCATACATAGATACATACGCACATGCATACATACATATATACATGCATGGAGCTTTGATGTCTAAGATTTGTGTTCATCATTGCAGAGAAGTTGAGAAAAGAATACTAAGAGGACCCAACAGAATCGGCAGTAAGTACAGAAAAGCTGTGTACATGCGGTATACGGATGACACGTACACCCAGCTTTATGAACGGAAACCCTCCTGGCAAGGTTACATAGGGCCCATAATAAGAGGCGAGGTCGGCGATACGTTACTGATCCACTTCAAGAATGCTGCGACAGAGCGCAGTTACAGTGTACATCCACATGGGGTCTTCTACGCCAAAGATAGTGAAGGTATACGTTTGATATTCAAAGTAGCAACGGTCCCACAAGAGAAACCACTTTATGCTTGAAGCGAGCTATTATGATGTGATGTTTTGCCATACAACAATGCTGAAAAAAATAGAATTTGTGCTATTTGTATACCCGTCTAAAACATTCAGATCACCTCGGCTATTTATGCGATACAAAAATATTGCTCGAACGTATGCTAGTGCAGTAATATACATGAAAAATCATACATTTGATCACAAAGAAAGAAATCGCATTCTGTTCGGACCACCGCCGGTATTTCTGCTATTAGACTGACCGTAAGATAGACCGAGAAGTTGCGAATGAAAAAATATTACAAGCATGCGCAACTGTTCGGTCAGTCTTTCTTACGTAAATATTCGAGATAGTCCGAAATCCTTTTAAGGTCCGATCCGTATGATTTGACTTCACAGTTGCTAATGTACATTGACTGATATCACCACAGAAAAAGACTTTTCTATTTCGTAATCATGGCAATATTCCTTTGCAAACTCGGATCGATATGTGGAGGGCGATTTCAGCTTGGTGTAATTTTACCAGCAAGGAAGAGTATAATTGTGATTAATAAGATATACCGGTGATCACAAGGACATTCTTTAGATACAAACGAATCTACCGCAAGGCACACAGCATAGTGTTTGTTAAGTGAGTCGGGTACCCTGAAATCCATGGAATAAACTTACTTCATTATTTAAATTTTAGTAGAAATCTCGCGTGTTGCACCCTTAAAACATAGAGGGTGCTTCGTTCATTATAAAGAAATATCGCGTGCTCGTTTCTACATAAATAAATTGTCTGTAAACATGTCACGTCATACGTTACAAAGTTATTTTGATAGTTTAATCGTAGAGTTCAATCCTTTATGTCTACATGCAGTTATAACTTAGACCATTAAGCATATGTTTACGCCTAAAAGATGAAGAAAGAGGCGTATATACCGATTTATCCTATCAAATTATTTCCCTTTCAGGAGCTCTCTATTTGGACGGTACAGCTGGGCATTCAAAGTTCGACGATGGTGTTCAACCCGGGCATAAACGAACATACATATGGAATATCTCAGAAACATTTGCCCCCACCAAGGATGACAACAACTGTCTACCTTGGGCATATCACTCTCATGTTAAATCCGTCAGAGATATTGCTACAGGTCTTATCGGTTTACTGGTCGTTTGTAAGCCAGGTATGTTCATCTTTACCCTTCGGATTTATTGATTGTATATAGACATTTATTTGTCCCTGCGGCCACACGCGTCAATAACATACGTAACATTGTTTCGCTTCATGTTGTGCTTTTTGAACTTTGAATTCCGTTGTACACACAAAAATATGTGGGGAAAACATATTACCTCTGTGATGGAGTAAAACCGATTACTTCTGTTGTTAGGGGTCACAACGATCGATCTCTTAGATCTTTGTGCTAATATATTGTTGAGTGGACAAAATTTGGTACTGTAACGTGGCCGGAGGGACTACAGAGAGTTTGTCCATTTTGTATATATTTATCTTATTGAATTACTCTCCCTTAAGAAGCAAAATGTCAGTTGTTTTCATAGAGAAACTTTAAACATCCTTATGCAATTTGTAACGAGAAAAGCATGGTTTTCAAGCCGTTACTTTGACAGGTGTTCAAGCTTTTTATGTCAAAATGTTTTCAAGATTTTCTGTATATAGGTGTTCAAGATTTCTGTATACAGGTGTTCAAGCTTTTATTTCTACAGGTTTTCAAGCTTTTGTGTATACAGGTTTTCAAAGCTTTAATGTATACAGGTGTTCAAGCTTTAATGCAGGGATCTAAAACTCAAATCACCACGACAGCCACACAAGCACAAGTGCATTGGCCCGAGGGCCACAACACTGAAACCTTTTTATAAAACGAAAGCGGCTCGTATAAAAGGTAGCCAGTTGAAATGTTGGAAACATTAACTAAACAACATAACAATCGAATTTTTATCAAAACTTTCTGGCTGTGAAGAAAAGTTTGCATTATTAATTATTTTAAAATTTTGGGTGTCCGCAGGAAATAACGGGTCCCTTGCAGCCCGCGTGCCGCGTGTTTGAGACACCTGCTTGAAAGTGTACAGATTTTAAAGCTTTTATGCGTACAGGTGTTTAAGCTTTTGTATACACATGTGTTCAAGCCTTAATGTATGCATATTTTCAAGCTTTTATTTATACAGGCGTTCAAGCTTTTATTTATACAGGCGTTCAAGCTTTAATGCATACAGGAGTTCAAGCTTTTATGTATACCGGTGTTCAAGCTTTTGTGTATACAAGCGTTCAAGCTTTTATTCATACAGGTATTCAAGCTTTTATGTATACCGGTGTTCAAGCTTTTGTGTATACAGGTTCAAACTTTAATGAAATCCAGTGTCAGCTGAAAATGAAAAAAAATTTCGTACATTTGCAGATGTAACTTACTACAATTCTCAGACTTTTCTTCCATAGCCGATCTCTTTTTCAGTATACATTGTTTTCGAATGTGGTAAAGCATTTCTTGATTTTATGAAAACACTTCAAAATGCTCTGCTTTTTTTCCTTTCTTTTAAAAAAAAAGACAAATGTAAGTATTTCGTATATTAAATTCAGCTTTTGTTGGTAAAATGTGTGGTGAACAATACTTTTTGTTTCGTTATTTTCTATTATTTCATGCCAGTATATGTGATATATGATTGACCAGTAGGGTTAACTTTGGTAGAGAATGGTTTCCCTATAAATTTCAATAAAAGAATTCTATGCTGGGCTAATATATATATATATATATA